>VDFB02025390.1:0-20079 GCA_007258455.2 Sequoia sempervirens
GTCACACAATGCAGCAAATGTGAACATGTAGTACCCCTCTGTTTATGCTTATGCTTTCTGTTGATACTTTCTCATACTGTTAGACCTATGTTGTTTTGCTGGATACTTGGATCGCTGATTTTGAGTGATGATGGATTATACTGTGACATGATGATACTTTGTGTGATTTTTATTGTTTTCAGACATGACATGATTTAGCGTAGATGCTTAATTTCAGTTGTTATTGCTATGCACATGCTTATGATGGACTAACAACAAGTATTGAGTCAGTTTTCTGTGAGTGTATTGGTGTGGAGAACAGAATCGCATCACTCACTTGCGAGTGCCCTGCGATATCTGTGATTTTCTCCGCACGGTGTGTTTGTTTTAATGCTTTATATATATATATACATGTTTGTACATTGGTTGCTTGGTTGCAGGATTTGCAGGTACATGATACCGACTCCACCTGTGTAATCGGGTCTGAGCGTGTCAAGACTCAACGGAATTGTTGAATGGGAGATAGTAGTTAGGTTAATCCTAGTCCGGTCTTTAACCCTAGTCTTAGTACAATGTTAGTTTTTAGTTTTGAGTCGTAGGTTGTAATGTGTTTCTGTTGGTTAAATTGTTTTGAAAAAAAAGTAAATTTGCTTATGTTTTAATGTTAATCATTGTGTTTTATTTATTGTTATTAATTAATATTTAAATATGATTGAAATTTATTTATTTAATAATTTAATACATTAGTTAGTTTAATTAGTTAAATAGTTGATCTTTAAAAGGATTTAACTATTTAATTAAATAAATTAATTAATTAGATTAAATTATTAAGTGCATAAATTATATTGTATTTAAATAAATGAGAGAAATTAGAAATTAAAATAAAATATTATGCATGTAAATTAAATTGTGTTTGGAAATTAATTTTTAGTATTTAAATTAAATAAATAAGTTAATTGCATGTGATTTGAAAATTTGAGTTTTAAAATTTAAATTTAAATTTATTAATTAAAATTACATGCAAAATGTAAATGGCAAAAACTGCCGAGAGGTGGAGAAGATATTTTCTCAACAACCTCTTGACATGTGTGTGAGTGCCATAATTTCATTTGGGTTGTTGAAAATTTTTACGGAGGATATTGAGGATCTCGAAAATTGCACGGGGTTATTCGATTGCCTCGGGGAAAATTTTTCTGAGGACTTGCAAAATTATTTCTCTGTGTGTAAAAACCCAAAATTTCTTAAGAATTGGTATTTTTCTCTCTGTTGGAGTTGTTATTCTGGTGAAAGATCTTTCAAAAGATCTTGGTGGTTGGTTATCTTGGATTGGCTTTGCGGGAAGGGATTGGAAACTACAGGAATCTCCTTTCCAGTAAATTTTCAAGGCATAGGATAAAGGTATTTTTCTGGTGAATTTTGTTTATCTATTTCTATAAAAGATTTGTCTGTGAATTTTGTGTAAAGATTTGTTTATCTTCTTGAAAGGATTTATGTTTTGATTCTTTGTTAACATCTGTTAAAAAAAAATAATAATAAGGGTTTTGTTATTTATTTGTAAAATTCTCTGTAGATGAACTACCTTTTTGAGAATAGATTGTACAGAAGATATTTATGTACTCCATTCTTTGTAGAAAGAATTTTAAATCAGAATCTTTGAAGTCCTCTGTTTTCTTTAAAAGAAAAATTGTAGAAAAGAATTTTTAAAGAAAGAAATTTGTTACAATCTGCTGGAAAAAAAATTGTTACAGAGAAAATTTCTCCATTATTCTGTAGATTTGCCAGAAATTATATTAACACAGTGGTTTGAATTATTGTTGAAAACTTGATATATATATATATATATATATAAAATGAAGTAATTTATTCTGTGAAATCTTTCGATTTAAATTTCCGTCGAAATTCGTCCGGAAATATTTATTTTCGAATTAAAGTTAAAACGCAGGAAAACTGTATGAGGATTTTTGTTTAAATCTAAGTTTTTTGTTTGTTAAGACAGTCGCAGGGGGGGGGCTACCCCCACGGCCGTCCCCCATGGGGGAGGCGGCTGTGTGGGCAGCGCCGGCACAGCCGTGCCCTCCCATGGAGGGTTCGGCTGTGTGGGCAGCCGGGTCCTGCCTATTGGAATTTATTGTTTTATAAATTTTGGTTTAATTAAAAATTAATTTAAAATATAAATAAAACATGAATATTTTTATATTACATATGTATATATATATTAATAAATATATATGATATATATATATGTAATGTATAAATATTAATATATTTATATATAGTTTCTTTTGTAAAAGAAATATGGATAAATTTTAATAATATTTAATATTATTATTATTATTTTTATTATTTGTGTGAATATTTGTTCATAAAAGGTTGTGAAAATTAAGAATAGTTATTTATAATGAAATGTATTTTGTAGAATAAAAATAAATTTTCATTATAGTATATGATCATGAAATTGGGATATTTGTAGGTATGAATTCTTTTTATTTAAAAATAAATTTTATATTAGTTGGTTAAATGATAAACCTCTAGTTCTTGTTTGAATGGAAAATGAATGAAGTTATAGATTAATAATTCTATTATTTTTAGTCATTTGCTTGAGGGGATTTAATAAATCCGAAATATAGATTTTTGTTTTCTTAATTTGTCTTATATGTATTCTCTTTTGGGGCAAATATGGGAGAAGTCTTTTAAACAAATCAAGTCTTCCAGAATTAAACTGGGTAAATGGGGGTTTTTATTGTTTTCGAAGTAATTCATATTGACTTGGGTTTGTGCAAGAGCCAAACATGGTGTTTGATATTGTTAAGATTTATTTGTCAATGTGAGATGTAAATTGTACTTTTGGTAAACCCTAGTCATGAAAACCTAGAAACCTTGTTATGTTTAGGGGAGTGGCTGTTTGTAAGGGCCGACACACAAAGTGGTGTCAGGGTAACTTACAAACAGTTAATTAAGTTAGTGATAATTAAATGACACATTAGATTGAGATTAAAATTTGTAACAAGATATGCATGCCTCGCTTATGACTCATAAGCTACTACAGTTATGAGTATAAGTCGAGAAGTCCTGGAATGGCAAATCGTTGCCTCGTTTCCTTAAGGGACATCCGATTCCGCAACTGTATGCAATAGGGGCCGGGTTTCGTAAGAGGTTACCAGGGTAACCCAAGGATTGGGGGCCGGGACCTAGGAAGAAACACCAGGGTAACCATTGCATCATTGTGATGACACTCCACCTAGAATAACAGTTAAACCTTGTGATTGTGTTTCAAATCAAATTGTCAAATCTGGAAGCAATGTAACCAATAGTGTGTATGTACTAGTGTCTAGGGTTAGTAGATTTGGTCTAGGTAGCCTCATTACTATCTCCTAGCACGGGGGGTGGACCTACGGGTACCACATGGTTGGGTGGAACGTGCACCTTACTCCGTTGGGTCCCCAGTTTGTTCGTTGCATAGAGCACTTCATGGATGGAGAGCTCGCACATGGATTCCTTCTATACTTTCCTCATTGTATTTTGTAAACATGTATTTGAAAACACCCCTCAATTGTATAAGAGGTGATCAATGTAATTGTAAATTGTATCTATCATTTGTACTACCTCATCAGATGGATGAGTAATGTAATATCATATCATTGCAATGTATGGAAAACAGTTTGTACTTTATTAAATCTTGAATGGAAAATTTATTATTATGCAATGTTTATGTTATGATTTAATAAGTGCAATGCGAAGTACTTAAGTCGCTTATGGAAAACTCAAAGTAGTGTAACGTCGATTAACCTAAGAATGTGTGCAACTAATTAACATAATATTAATACTTTAAAAAAAAAAAAATTACACTTTTATATCACTTTTGCAACATTCTTAGGTTATTTAGACGGGGCATTACAGAACATCCATACATGTGTTACAAAATTATCAAATGCAACGCTCTATTACACATGCGTCACTATCCCTAGCAAATGTGACTCACAAAAACACATGTGGTTCTAAATTATGCAAATGCGTTGATCTAAAAGAAAAAAAATGACCCCCACATGTTTCCCCAAATGTGTTGTATCGCACACATATGTGTCATATACGAACGCATTTGCAACGAACAAGAAACGACGCATATGAAAATTAAACTTTAATGTCCTAGAAATGCGTGAAAATTCAAAATTCAAAAGTCAGAAAAGGGGTACATACTTGGGGTCCTGCATTGGCCGGCCATTGAAAGGTCCTGATGGGATATCCACGACGCTCGATGTACGGAATGAGAGACATTTTGCTGGATGGCTCTAGAGAAAAATCAATAGTTTTCAAACTTGAAGGGTGAAAATGAATTCATTATTACCCAATTTCTATTTATACCTAGGGATTTTTAGGGTTTTCTTTCAGGCCTACTATACTGGACGCACTATTGGGACACTTCCAACGACCATACCAAACCTCGCTGAAATTGATTTCTTTCACCACCATTGAACTTTTGGCTATCCAATTACCTAATCAGGATAATTTCCAAATTTTTCTGAATTTTTTGAAAAATTGTCATTTTTCCCGAGGGGGCATACCTTTACCTATTTCACATCGGGGCATGACTAGAGCATGTTATTCAAAATTCTTTGACACAAACGCCAAAATGACATTATGTCAAAGAGGGGAAAACTATAGACACAGAAAAATGGCTTAGGCCTATGACTACATTTTTCATCATTTATTCAAGATACTCGCATGATGATTAAATGATCTTATTCATTTAATTATAACTTAACATTCAAATTCCTCTAATTAATAAAATAGTCTTAACCATTTAATTAATTCATTTTATTATTCTTCTAAAATTGATTAATTAAGTAAATTACATTAGTTTACTTTAATTACGTCAGTAATTAATTCTAATCAATTTCTTTGATTAATTAAATAAGTTACATTAATTTATTTAATTACATCATTTAATTCTAATATCTTCTTTTTTTAGTTAATTAAATAAGTTTTCTAAATTTATTTAATTACCCACCATCTAATAAATATAATCTATTGTTCTAATTAATTAAATAAATTTTATAAATTTATTTAATTAAGTCATTCAAATTAAATCATATTCTCCCACATTTAATTAAATAAATGACTATTTAATTAAATAATTTTATCCTCTCATCTAAAGTACTTTTATAAATTAAATAGTTCACTCAACTATTTAAACAAGTGCACACACTTTCTCCACTAAAGAAAGGAATTAATTTAATAATTAATTCTTTTACTTGAGCACATGTCTCTTACATCTTCAAGTAAATATCTCATGGATAATTCTCCCTTTCAGTTCACTCATTGAATTGATCTGTCACCTCTTTCTGACTAACACTCTCTTTTAGTTCACTCACATGATGGATCTGTCACCTCCTCGTGACTCACAGACTCTCTCAGTTACACCTCTTGGAACTAATCAATCAAATCACTTAACTATTCAATCAAAGCATGCAATTAGGTCCTCACGCACAATCTGGACTGTTAGAATTCAAATCACTCTCAATCGTTGAATCTATGAGACTTCTATAAAAGAAGCTTTTCAACTATGTTTTCGATAACCACAATCTTCAAAGTTTTGATGTCAAAATACACATAAGTGAATATTCCATACTCACGATCTAAGGGCAATTGAAGTGATTTAAAGAAAAGTTGAGAAGAATAATGAAGATGAGTCAAGCAAGCATGGAATTTGGGTGATACAGTTCTTGTTTATGAATTATTTGTTTTCATTGCATTTCATTATTGACTAGGGGATCTTAGCATAATTAGGCAATTTTTGATTGTTGCTATTTGTTATATTCTTTTATCATGTTTATTTTCCCTAAATACACAAAGTATTCCTCCATTTCGTTGATCCAATCAATCAATTCTTCAGGGTTTAAATTTTTTTGCATAATTTTGAATTTCAACTCTAGGTCGCTTACCAATTTTTGAAATAGCTTCAACATATTTACTTGATTTGATTCTTCTTCTTCTTTGCCTAGGGATTCTTTAATTTTATTTGCAACATGATTTGCTTCATCATTGCTTTCATCTTCATGTCTAGGGTTTAGGCCTCACCTTTGTTCTTCTTCAACAACATCTAATTGGACTCTTAATGCTCGCATCATTTCCAACATTTCATCCATTCTTCCAGTGATATTCACCATAGCAGGCTCTCTCCTTGGTGGCATCTCCCCCCTTCGATCTAGTGCAACTACCTCAATTTGGCGATCTAGCTAGAAGGGTTTCAACTGCCTCACAGTTAGCGATCGATTGGAAATACATGCAATCTACCTCAAGTCAATGATCTATTCACCACAAGGAATGCCTTCAAGACTTGCAAACTCACTCTGATACCACTTGGTGTAGTCACGGGTGGAGGGTCTAGAAAGGACTATCCAAACATACAGCTTAGAGTCAACACAATGGAAATGAAAACATGAACTTTCATTGATTCAACAACTAGAATTCTTACATGCATCAAATGCAAAATAATTAGGGCTCATAGGCCTACCGCAAGGGAATTGCAACATTACAACTAGCCTAAGGCCTTATTCAGACAACTAATCCTACTAACTTGCAAATTATCTATCGAACTACTAAATAATGATTTACAATGAGTTTTAAATGATCTTAAATATGATTCTCCAGCTCCAACAATGGTCCACGTCAACCTTAAAGGTCACAAACCTCGATGAATGATTAAGTGTGTAGGTCGGCCTTAAAACATAAGAAGATAATCCTTCATGAAATGAAACATATTGTGGATCTCCAAGAAATATCCCCTTGGGCCCAAAATTCTTGTATGATGTCCCATTAAGCTTTGGATGCTCTAGAATAGGTCCACACTATGGATTCTGGACCAAGTCGGCCCCAAATGCTCTGACTGTGAATTACAATGAAATTTTGAGAGCGATAACATTTTGAAAACAAATGCAAATCTCTCAAAATATAGATATGATGTAGATGACGTTGTGTAGATGCTATATCCTATTCCATAAGCTGGGAAATGATAATGTGGTGAAATGCATAATGGAATTTTGAAATTGCTACTAACTGAAATGAAAGAAAAGGAATATTTTTTGTTGAAACATGGTTGCTTTATAATCAAGGATACTCCTGCATCACTTTATATGGCCTCTCACACATTCCAAGTGTTAGTGTCATCTTTAATGTCACCCTTTATTCTTTAGTTACATTTCAACGTATCCACCATCAAGTCTTCTTAGATGTCCTCTACCCTACCACCATAGATGTAGATATCCCCAGCTTTCCACCCCAACATAAACTAAAACTATACTATCCACCATGATCTAACAAACCTAAGCCTAGCCTACCTTCACCACACCTCTAAACCCCACTATATATCTTCCTTTAGGAGTGGAGGATCCTCATCTTCTTTTAGTTTTTTCTACTCCCATTGATGGCACTAGTAGTGAGTAGCTATAGTTAGTGGCATATCCTAATAGTAACTCAAACATATATTCCCTTGAGGACTATGTGTTTGTCCTTTGTGGATATTCCCTCATTTGTATTGATCTTTATAAGATTTTTTACCATCACCTCATTAGATCCTTTGGAGGAAGCTATTATTATTATTTATTCACCGTATCTAGCCACAAGTGAGTCTCTAAGTATGAATTTAACAATGCTTCCTTTCTCAACATATTTCACTACTCCCATAATCAAAATTGGGAAGAAGATTATTTTATGGATGACAACCTCTAGATTTGTACCTTCTTATCATTTGTATTAGTGTGTTTTATTTATTTTTATTTCCTCATGGATGACCCATGTTTCCATTGTAGGTACATGGATACAAGGGGAGAAATTTTTTTGTCACGTTCTACTATTTGTACCTATCTTCACCTATATGTCATATATTTTTCTAAAATTTTAGAGAAGACACAAAGCATTGAGAAATTTAGGTGTCTTCCATATTGACCAAAAAAATTTATTTATATTTATGTATATTCTTCCTTTGTACTTGTAGTTCCACAAACTTGAGGAATGATGATGATTCATTCCATTCCTCTATTTGACTCCAATTTTGTGGATCTCTTTGTGTGTATTTTTATGTCATGTTGCTCATTTTTATGTGGAATCCCTACTTTGTGTCATCTCATTCCATAAGCACAATTTCATATGTTTCACTCTTGCAACATCATCCTTGATGCCTCTTCCTTATAAATATCCTTCTTGTCCTCTTTTACCTTAAAATTAATTATGCCCCCTAAACTCATGCAATTATTTTAAGGGGGGTTCTAACTTGCACACAATTCATGTGTGCACTCCTAAAAGTGTGTGCTCGTTGTAGTGTTGATAGCATATGAGTCATCTACAATAATACAAATTTCTATCACATGCACTTCAAATCACCAACCTCTTAGAATACTTTTCCCGGTCACCCTAGAACCTAATTTCTAGTGCCTATGATTCATGAAGGTATTGCATGGCTCCTAGCATGCCACAAATTGATAGCCCTAGAACAGTACTTGGCATTCCTTTCTAGCATTAAAATACTAGAAAAAATCTTTTTCTTTTTTCTTCTTCTCTCTTTTCTTGCTCTCTCTTTCTCTTTCATGTTTATTTTGTTTTTTCTTGAGTGTTTTTCATGACATATTTTCTTTTATACCTATTTATGTATATTTTCAGGCTTTAAATATTTATTGATGTATCAATTTTACATGTTTTATTTTCCTAATCCTTATTTTTTATAAGTTTTATATTGTTATAATTTCATTCCTTGTGTGGGATGCTTATTTTCTAATGCATTTGTCTTGCAGTATTCTTAGCTTGGGGGGATGTTCAACTCAATCAAAGAATATGCATCCTCTATAATATACTTTTTAGGTATTATATGTCATTAATTTTAATTATTTCCTTTATTTACTTTAGTATGTATATTTAGTATATCTCATAAGTGTGCTAAAGTGGGGGAAAATGTAACATTAAAAATTAGATACCCTTGCATTCACATTATGTTTTGCACTTACTTTGGTGTTCTCCTCCTTAGTGCCAAAGATTGAGCACTTTGTTGTTATTTTTCCTTTCCTTTGTGTTCTAGGTGTCATTTTTATAGTATTACTAATGTGTTGAGCCCTTATTTAGCCCAAATTTTTGAAACACTAGCACTTAGCATGAACATCTATGCGACATGCTAGCATGCTATGACAATTCATTTTGCACGACCATTTCCAAGAATTTCAAACTTTTTCATCTCTTTCATTTAGAAGGTAAATGTTCTAAATAGACTTATAATAGTTATGTTCCTATTTTTATCCTCTTTTACCCAATTTAAACCATCTTTTAACTATTTTATCACTTATTTGGCAATATCTCTCTAGAGCTCTATTCCAATAAATATTGAGGTTCTTGAAGTTATCTCATTTTTCTTAGAAACTTCCATTAATGTAAAGACTATTATTGTGCTTACTAGATATGTGGAAGTATGGAAGTAGCATCTACAATATAGAATTGTACCTTTGGTATTTTTCAAGTGTTGAGGTGATATTATTTTGTATTTTTGTTCTAACTTCTTTTTTTCTCACTATTGGTGCTATTGAATCTCTCTTTTTCTTGCATCTTTGGCCTTGTGGGATCATTCTCTCATTCATTTAGATTAATATTTCCATTCTATATTAGCATTTTTATTATGCTTGCATTGTATCTTTCATTTTCAATATTACCATCAAAGGAGGTTTTTCATGCAGATTAAAAAAAAAATAGAGGCTTGACCTAAAGGAAATATCCTCACATCCACCAAAACATTTCATTTTCTCCTTCAAGCTATAGGCTTCATTGTGGAGAAATATTTCTAGCCTTTTATGGATTCAATGATATAGTTCCCTTTTCATTTCTTTATCATGTTATCATTTATATTCCAATAAGATAGTTTAAATTATTGTTAATGTACCATTCTCATTATTGGTAATCATTTCTAGGATTTTGTGGTTTATTTTCATATAGAAATTGACACGTTTTTTGAGGTATATTTGCACTGGTATTTTTTGCCCATATGGTAGTATTGTGTAGATATTTGTGCTAAGAACTAGAATCCTATCCAACAAGATCCAAAACTTTTATAACTTATTTTCTATTTCCTTTATTCATTCGTGTTATTAGCTTATCGTTTCTATCATTCAGTTCCTAGTAATTAATAACAATTCATTCTCATTCTAGTGTTTTAGCTAGTTAATAAACTCTTTTTTAGTTTAAATAACTTTGGGTTAACTTTTATAAAAAAATTATAAATATAATGGGTTAGTTCTAAGACTTAAACAAATCTAGTTAACTTAAGTGTAAATCTTATTGAGATCACTTACAAACAAATCTAGTATATCTTTCGTTGAGTGAAATTTTAATCTATATAGAATGAAATGATCTGTAAAGTTTTGCATTATCATCCTCTCAAGATTAGTTGACATTGTTCAGCTACCTTAGCTTCCTTACAAAATTTCCATAAAATGATAGCTAATATGATTTTAAACATATAAAGGACATTTATTTGGTGTAAAATGGGGAATAAAAGAAACACAATTCAATCAAGTGGGAGAAGGTATACAATGAGGGAGTCTTGGGCCTAAGATACTACAAGTTGTTGAATAAGGTGATAGAAATGAAGCTTTAATTGTGGGTGTAGATAGAGAGTGAAAGACCTTGGATTTTTATGCTTCACTCAAGGTATCTAGAGGATGATAGGTTGGGAAGGATTTTTTTCCAACACAACTCCAAGGGGCTTAGGGCCATGGAGTTTCTTAAGAATGTGAAAACATGTAGTGATGAAGGACATTATATGGAGAATAGGAAAAGGAGATAATGTGAGATCCTTGATGGATTCATGTAATATAAGTTATACTTAGATGAATATTGTATTCTTAAGGCTACTAGTATAACACTTTGAAGAAATTCCAATCTTCTAGGTGAAAGAGTTCATTCTTGTTAATGGTGAGGATAATAGTTGGAAATAACTAAACCCTCTCATTCTTAGACTAGAAAGGGTATATTTTCAAGTGATGGATATCCTTTGTAAGTCAACAATTCCCACAAATAATAGGGATGACAGATTGATGTGGGATAGGAGCTTGACTAGACATATATCAAATTGAGAGATATATGGCATAATATCCATCCAAGGAGAGGAACAAGGACTTCCTTGTGAATAAAATATGGAATCACCATGGTCTATCTTAGTCCAATGCCTTCTTATAGATTTCAACCAATGGTAAATTATTGACATGGAATAAATTAATGAATTTGGGAAACGTAAGTCCATCTTGGTGTAGTATGTGCAAAATGGAGAAAGAATCCAATAGTCACCTTTCTCTTCATTTTTAATTTGTGGGCCAAATTTTGAATTAGTTTAAGTAAATATGGGGGATATTCTAGTCTCTCCCTATATTATTAAGGATATGTTTAATGTTGGTTGTTCAAAATCAAAATCCTTTGGATGAGAATGATTTGGGATTTATCATCCATACTTATAGTATAAAATCTTTGGCTCAAAAGGAATAGGAGAATTATTTTAGAAGCAAGCTTCAACTAAATGCATGTGGGCTAGGATAGAGTCTTCTCTTCAAGATATTGGAGAATTATAAGGTAAAAGAACAAATTTGTGTCACACTTTTGGCCAAAAAATAGCTTCAAGAGAAAATGTTCCACATGTTGGTGTAATTAATCATTAGTTACACTTTATTAAATTTACCTAGGTATCTTTTTAGGTTTTCTATCTTGCTCATATAAAATCAAGTCCTTTCATGTAATTTCATTATTATTTTCAATTAATTGTGTTTCATCCTCTTTTGCAAACAACTCTCTTGCATGTGTTATTTTCCTCTCTATGGAAGGCTAATCTCAAGTTTTGTAGGTGATCATAGTCTACGGAGTCCATTGGTGACTCGTACATGGTATCAAAGCACTAGATCTGCAAGCCCCTTCTTAGATCTAGAAAAAATTGGACTTGAGTAATTTTTTGGTACATCCTAAAGAAAAACAGGCCTCACCACCACACTCAAAAGATGTTAAAATCCCTATATCCATATAAAGCACATCAATTTTGGATTTAGGAGCTTCTGGAGGAAATTTTTGAGGTTATATGACCATGAATTGTGTTTCAGGCACAAATAGTGTTTCAAGCATGAACAATATTTTAGGAAATGAATAGTATTTGGGGCATGAATAGTGTTTTTTAGATCGAGCAGTGTTTTTAGGCGGTGAATAGTGTTTTTAGGCTTTTTTTGCTTGCCTAAAGGACACATTTTCGTAAATTGCACATAACTTGGGCATACGATGTCCAAATTTAAAAAATGAATAGGCATCAAAAATCTAGTTCCACAATCTATTTATTGGTCCACTTATTGTTTCTAGAAAAGTTCACTAGGCATCTTATTTGTTTTCTTGTTCATTTAGATCTATTTTTTGTGCCTATTTTTTTGGAAAAATTGATGCAAGTGGTAATTTTTTTAACAAAGGGGGAAATATTTTTTTATTCATCATGGATGAAGCCAAAATAATTCCTCTTACCCCATACAACCATCATAAGTGGAAAAAGAAAATTGAGATCCATTTGAAGAAACTAGGGTTATATAGAGTGACCATGGGTACAAAACTTGAGCCAACAGGTGTTGTAGAGAAGAGAAAGTGGTTTAATAGGTGTAATGAATCTTTTGGGACATTATGCATGTCAATGTCATCTGATCTCCTCTTTCATGTTCAATCTTATACCACATAAATCAACTATCGACTCAATTGGAGTCCTTAGTTCCTCTTACCCTATACAACCATCATAAGTGGAAAAAGAAAATTGAGATCCATTTGAAGAAACCAGGGTTATATAGAGTGACCATGGGTACAAAACTTGAAACAACAGGTGTTGTAGAGAAGAGAAAGTGGTTTAATAGATGTAATGAATCTTTTGGGACATTATGCATGTCAATATCATCTGATCTCCTCTTTCATGTTCAGTCTTATACCACATAAATCAACTATCGACTCAATTGGAGTCCTTGTTTGGTACACAAGATACAATATGAGAGTTTTAGTTGGAGAATGACCTTATTGGTCTGAATCCTATTTATTTTTTCAGCATCCAAGACTTCTTTACCAAACTCAAGTCTCTAAAATTATAGCTATCATAGTGTGGGGCTAAGTAGGATTCTCAATTGATTCCTTCTATCCTTTCCAAGCTTGGTCCTGATTATTTAGTATTTGTTTCTAATTTTTATGCTACAAAAGATGTTCTAGGTACTAGATTTACAATACATTGACTTGATGATGTTGCTTCCTCGCTCACCAGGAAGCAGGAAAACTTAGTACAAATGGGCATATTAAAGTATAAAAATTCTCACTCTCATTGTGAGTCAAAGCACTACATATCCAAAAGCTTCAAGTGGCAAAGAAAAGAAAAGATATAAATCCAATGAGCAATCCAAGGAGTCAACATCATTGGCTACCCCTAATTCATCATCCAGCAAAAAGGAGAAATCAAAGGAGAAATCCACATGTGGCTATTGTAAGAAGTGTGGGCATGATAAACATGTTTTCTACATCAAGCATATAGATGAGTTGAAGAATCTTGTCAAAAACTTGGTGCAAGTTCACCTTCTACTTTTCCTTCTAGTTCATCTTCTCCTACTCCTTCATTATCGTAGTCAAGTTCTATTAAGAAATGCCATGCAAGCATTTCTAATGGAGTTGATAAATATAGAGGTAAGGCACTTTGTGCAAGTATAGATCGTAATTCAAATAAATGGCTTCTTGATTCAAGAGCATCTCATCATATGGCTTCTTCATAGACCATGTTTTCTACTTTCGAGCCTTGTGTTATGCCACAAATTTTGATGGGTAATAACACTTATATGAAGGTATCTATTGTTATTGGTGAAGGTAATTTTCATGATGTATTGTATGTTCCTTCCTTATCCCAAAATATGCTTTCCATATATCAAATTACTCGCAGTGGTGTAGGGAAGACAATAGAATTCACACCTAATTTTGTTATCATCAGAGATTTGGAGAGCACAAAGATTATTGCTATTGGGGTGGTCTTTCATGCATCCTATTTATACACCTTTGCATTTTTTTCTCCAAATGATGGTTCAAATCCTTTGGTTGTTCATTACGCTTCTTGTGTGCACACTATTTTTGAGGAGAAGTTTGGTTAGCTAAATCTTGTTATACTTGCTCTTGATTCTTTTTTACAGACTAGTGCCACTAGTTCTTCTCCTCCACCTCTTGCTTCATTTTAGGTTGATGCTTCATTAGTTGAGAAGGATGTTATTTTTTCTTTTGATTTTGTTGTGTGGGATGACTATCTAATAGGAATTTTAGAGTTATTTATCGAGTCTCACATTTTAGATCTTGATGGTACGTTTGAGAGTTTACAATTCCTCTTTGACTACAGTTGTGCCATTGATGTTATCATTCATTTTTTCTTTTGGAGATATTTGATTATGACCTTCCATTTTGTCTTGAGTTTTCACACTCATTGATTAAGCATGTTGCTCCTTATTTTATAGTGGTGTCTTTAGATTTTGACATGTGGACAACCATGTAGTTTTTAGAGGCATTAATTTTTGAGACTTCCTACTTCACATGTTCTTCAACTTCACCATTGGAGTTGTTTCTTTCGAATGGAATAAATTTTATTTTCCACAGGTGGATTGGTTTCTTCATTCATGTTCAAGAATCCTCTTATGGTACGTGAGATTCTATAGTGTTGTAGGATTATATAGTCTTTATATTTCCTCCTTGTATGGGGCTCCTGATTATATCTTCATGATGGATTTAGTTCTAGGAGGTCTTAGTGTTTTGATTCCTTCTTCCATAACTTGTACTATTTTTTCTTTCTTGTTTCTCTCTTTTAGAGAGGGTTTTTTTTCCACAAGGTTTTTCTCCTTTTCTTCGATTATGAGAGTTTATGGTTGTTCATGTGTACCTAACATGGCCTTGTAACTGAGGCTCATCCATGAATTTATCCTTGTATCATTTGCATGCTTCTTATTCTCCCTAAGTTGCACTTAAAGGGGGTGCTGGTGTAATTAATTATTAATTACACTTTATTAAGTTTACTTAGGTATCTTTCTAGGTTTTCTATCTTGCTCATATAAAAGCAAGTCCTTTCATGTAATTTCATGATTATTTAAATTAATAGTATTGCATCCTCTTTGTTCAAACAACTCTCTCACATTTGCCATTTTCCTCTTTGTGGAAGGCTAATCCCAAGTTTTGCAAGTGATCATGGTCTATTGAGTCCATTGGTGACTCTTACACCATGTGTGGCATATAAATTTTCAAGCGAAAACGTTTCACCTGAAACCATCAAATATATTTTTTCAATTAAAATATTGAAATGTGGTTTGATTTATATGTAAAGTTTTGGATGAAACTCTTTCAGTTGAGAGTGTTTTGGATGAAACTCTTTCTCCCTAAACTATCTTTGTGGCAGCCCAACCCCTCTTTTGAGAAAAAAATTGGCAAAAATTTAACTTCAAATCTAGATTTCTCCTACCAAGGGTACTTTCATGGAAAATAAAAATATGCCCTTTTGTAGAGGTCAAAGTCTAGAATCCAAAATATGTATATACTCTTTTTAATTAGTTTGATTACATTTTAAAAAAAATTTATTGCATGTAGGTTTTTATAATCAAACATGAGGCTAATTAGAAATTAAAAATATATATTAAAACACATTTCATTTTTTTTGAAAAATATATGGTGCACTAGAGGAGAGAATCCTCTCTAAGAGGGTATAATTTTTTTTTTTTAATTATAAAAAATTTAGATTTGAAATTTGACATCCCATAAAAACTATCATGTTTATTATTAAATTTGAATTTAAAAAAATTGTTCGTCGATTTTTTTTCCATACACTAGATTTTCAAGTCATCTGTGTGGGAAAAAAATCAAAGAAAAAAATAAAATTTTGTTCTTTTATTGTGATGTCCCATTGACCTCACTTTATTTAAATTAGCAATACAAAAAATCTCTAAAATTTATAAAAATGTAAACATCCAACTATTTTTTTTATAAAATTAAAAAATTATAAATATAAACTACATAACATTTCTAGATTTCATTAGTTTAAATCATTTTAAAATTTAAAACATATATCACTTTTATGTGGTTGAAGTTGAAAATTTGTATTTGTGTTTGATCATTTCCTTTATAATTATAAATTGACAATTGTCTACTTTACCCACTAGGAAAAGAAGGGATGTAGTTTTGAAACAAAAGAGTTGAATTGGTTGAGATCCTAATCAATAATTGAATGGATTCATAATGCAAGAGCTAGGGTGAAGACCCTGAAAGATAAGGTAGTCAAGTGGTCTCCACCAAATTTGGGATGGGTCAAATTCAATTTTGATGAAGCTATCAAGGGAAACCTAGATCAACTTGGGAGGTATTTTTAGGGATTATAGGGGCATCCACTCCTAATATCTCCTTATCATTTTGGAGAATAATCTGAATGATCTAATAATATGGTTGAGGCCAAGGCTATGATATGGGGGTTCAAGATGACAAGGAGTCAAAATTGGAAACATCTCAAAGTGGAGGGTGATTCCAAAATCATAATTAACAATATGAAGAAGGGAAGCTCCATGTCATGGATGTTGGACACTCTTCTTTCTAAAGATAGAGACCTAGTAAAGGGTTTCAAGACATGTCTTTTAGTCATGTTTAAAGAGAGGGCAACTTAGTGATCGATTAGGCAACAAATCAGAGAGTCAATCTAAAGGCTACTTATGGAAAATATATAGGATTTAGAAGGTAAAGATACCAATGAGGCCCTAAAATTATAGCTAAGGATTTAGAAGAGACTATTGCCTAATACAAGGAAAAAGGGTGAGAACATTTGGTAAGGACATATGACTATTAAAGAGACATGCATAGGGGATACATAATGTGCTAGCATATATGCTAATCCTACAAAATGCAAGGGAAATAATAATAAAGCATAAAGGGGCCTTGCCCTAGCTAACAAGTAGCAGATGATTAAGGGAATCATTATAGATTTATCTACACTTGAAGTAATAAGATGTGGATTCAACTTGGTGAATATTAGGTTCTCAAGAAGTTCTAGACACAAGTGTTGTGTGACAACAAACTTTTCTAGTTCTATCCTCTTTGGTCTTGGTCACTTGTAATCATGGAATCCTATTCTAAAAGTGGGAAAGGGAAGATGAGGTGCTAGGACTATACAAAGATAACTATAGTGGAGAAATTTAGGGCATGAAAATATGCGATGTATGGTGAAATAATGGTTAGGAACTATCAAATATCAGAAAAGGAGATTACAAACCTAGACTACACTTGGGTTTCAAGAATTTGGAAGTTAAGAAAGGAGGAGTTGATGGATTACTATGCATAGGAATAAGAGTGCCATGACCAAATTAATTTTGGACCCTAAGCTAATCATTGGGGAGAAGATGTCTTCAATGTAGCCTAGTCATTTGAACTATAGTTTTTCTTTCAATAATATCTAGTACCTACTCATTGAAGAAAGTATAACAATATTAAGGACGTAGTTACATCAAACCGAAAAAATCAATTAATACTTGGAGAACTTTCATTTTGGAATCTCTGAGGTAGATTGCATGCCATGAGGAAGCCCTAAAGGGGAGATAATGAAGGTACTCAGTAAACTCCCCTCAATGTTATGGTTAATGTGTTAATTTACTATGAAGAAGTTGTGGAGGATTTTGTTTGAATTCTCCTCTCATTATGAAATTTGAAAAGTGTAGAGAGGTGCAAAGAAGATCATGGGATCTAAGTAAGGCATGTGTAAGTTCCTACAACCCTTCTCTTTTGTATTAGAATCAAGCTCTAGAATAGATATCTTCTTCCTATGTTGTAGAAGACCCGCGATAAATTTCTCCATACTCCTATGGAAAGTGCTTTGTTAATTGTATGGGTAGAGTAGAGTTTGAATCTAGTAGTACTGAAGTAGTTTTGGAGATATTTACATGGCAAGGGGAATTCTACATGGGTGAAGAACAATTGATAATGGAAATATCTTTTTGTTATACATTTATATGAAACTATCAATGAATGAAACCATTTACCTAGTATATTATTCTAATGTGGACCCCCTCCACTCTAGCCCCCTATCCTCCACTCCCAATGTCTTTGGTTTGTTATTCTAATGTGACTCAATTTTCACCTCTTTGTTTTATCAAGACAACCATTTATATTTCCAAATATAATTGTGTCATGGTCTTTAATAAGCGACACTTAGAAATTTATAATCTTCTATTATTGTTAAATGAATAGAAAACATGATGATTAGTTAACTATCTACGTGAACATGACTATTATGATTTAATTATTGAAGAAAGATAATTTATACATATTTTATTGAATTTGAATTTTATTTCATTTTTCAATATAAACAAATAAATTAATAATTTAATCTTAAATTATTAAAACAAATCGAACAATTAACAATTAAAAAACTCAAACATCTTATTAAGCATCTTAAAACAGTTTTTAAATTAAATGAATGCCACCCTAACCTGTTTGTCGGCAGAAACTAACCCAAAAAAAGCAATATGATACAAGACAAATGTGTAAAAGATGATTTTCTTATAGATTCTACTTTAATGTAAAGAAACTTTAAAAATATGTATTCTTGTATTTAAAATGTCACATTTGGTGACAAGATTTAACATTGCATAGGGGAGACAGACGTTTAAATCTGAAAGAGAGAGGAAAAATAAAATATTAAAAATCTATTTGTCTTAACTTGTAGAGACGTGTTAATGTGAACAAGAAGAAAGTATTGCCCTTTCTCTTGCCTTCCAAGGCAAATTTCAACGTGCATTGAATGGGATAGGACTCCACTAAGACCTTTATCTACATATCAGTGGGACAAAGATAAGTCAAGTCCATTTGATTGACAATATCATCCACCATTTCTTCAATTATTTTTGGTGCAATGGACTTAGAAAGCAACTACACTTTTCGAATACTACAAAATTCATTGGTGGCCGCCCTCCACAAGTTGATTAGACCCAAATTTGTACCTTGTATATTCTGTAGTTTTTCCTTAAGTGAGATTAAAAATATGTATTTTATATTTGTTTTGGATTCTTTTTGGATTAGTTGTTATTTTTAGTGTGTATGAGATAATGTTTGCATGAAGTCAAGTTAAATTTCTTAAAAGTCTTGTTGATTTGACTTAACACATTTCAGATTCAATTTTGGATGCTGTTTATTTTTGAATCTTTGATTAAATTTATAAGCGTGGTTTTGATTGTTGAGTTTACAAAGAATTTGGAGTTCAAGTTGAATTTATTCTAATTACTTGTTATTTACTCACTTGAGTGTAAATTGAGTGGATTTGTGGTCTAGGATGTTGTATAAATGGGCTCTGACTCATTTTGATCATCTAGAAATTATCAAATATAATTATGATTTATCATTGATAATCATTACAAGAGCATTTAGAATAGAAAATTATTTACATTTGTATTGATAAATGTGGACTAGGAATTTCAATTTTACTTGATGTGTTTTCAATTTGTGTAAATTATTAAAAATTGATCAAGGGGTTTGATTAAAAGAGAGAAAGAAGAGAGCAGTCACTTCTCACACATGTACAACAAGCTACAATGGTGTCTTTAGGTACCATCATGTTCAAATATTGAAGAAAACACATTTTTGAAGACTCTATACAACAAGTACAAAGTTATGAGGAAAGGTTGAATCTACACAAAAAGTTTAAGGCTACAAGTATAAGGATTAGATTTGTGATTGTGAGATTGATCCAAAGTGAAGAATATACAATTTTATAGTTTATTTAAACTCGCCTAATATCAAATAGTTGATTGCTATATAGAGAGACTAATTACATGATATCATCTTCAATAAATATTCTTCATCAAATCTAAGAATTAACTACCTCAATTTTATTTATCGATTTTAACTTCTTCTTTTTTAGGTGAAAGGCACAAGGTCGATATAATATATTAATAATAAAAGCTTATTACATAATGTCTGAATATGCCAGAGAGCAAAAAGAATAAAAATGAGTGCAGTTATTATAGGCTCTCAATTACCACCTATACTTCTTGTGCAGATATATATACTACCCTTTACTAAAAA
>VDFB02025391.1:0-89714 GCA_007258455.2 Sequoia sempervirens
TTGTGATATGTTTGGTGTGATATGTTTGGTCACTATGCAAAGGATTGCCCCACCAGGCCTAATCAGCATACTTCATTTGCGGATGTGGATGAGATCTCCCCTCAGAAGGATTCTAGGGACATGGGCCTGTGTTCAAGCCGTGAAGATTGTGTGTTGATCTGTGTGCAAGAGCAACGTATCTTACTGTGTCCAGTATTTGCATCCATCAGAATATTTAAAGAGATAAGTATTCTTTGTTTGCTGAGTTATATCATTTAGTTGGATCTTGTAATTAGTAAAGAGAGATGGTGGTTTCTCTCGAATTGTGTTCTCTAGTTATTTCATGCTGGTTGTGAAGATTTCTGAGTGTGACTCTGAAATAAAAGGAGAATTACAATTTCGATGGTGATTAGTTGGTCACATCGATATCATTCTCTAATGCATGAACTGTGATAAAGCCTTGAACTCTTGGAGAGAGTTGGTTCTAATTGCTAACTACATAATGCATTCAAGAAATCTATAGTTGTGCAGATTATCTTTTGTTGTGTTGAGTTTAGCACTCTTGAGAGGAGTAAATGATGGAAGAAAGAGTTAATTGCACTCTGATCTTTTGATATTTGCTACATGTTTCACTTGTAGGTTGATTTCTTTATTCATTGTTCATAACACTCTTATGTGTTCATGCTATAACTTGTCATAGTAAACCTTGTATGATTCTAGCCTTGATATTTCTTTGGACAGTTATAAACTGTTTGTAATCTCTCTCTATATCGCTTCTAGGATGGATTGAGAAGTAAGGTGGTGATGAGAGATTGCTTAGTGATGAAAAGCTTGAGGCATCTTGTGAGGAAGTCATGCCCACCAAAGAAATGATCAAGCGTGAAGTCACAACTTGCAGCCATGGGACTGAGTTGGTGGCTAGAGGGAGCTCACTTCCAGAAGCCTTCTTTGCAATCTCTGAAGCAAGGATGAAGAGGGAGTTTTGTAACTCACTGAGAAGAAGTGAAGATTACTGTATTGCAAGGCTAAGTGCTAAACCCTTAGAGGATCCCTTTAGCTGTTGAGATCATAATTGCTCAAGACTGTCATCTGGATTTGACATTGGTAGCTCTGCAAACCTATTCAGAATAGTGTGATTTGGGATGAGGTCGAGGACGACTATCCTGAACTCTCTACAGTACCAGAGGTGTACACTGGAAAACATTTATCTAAGGCAAGTGTTGCAGGCAATCTTGGACGAAGAGGTCAGAAAGTTGATGCAAGTGATTGAAGATTCAGAGCGAGCCAATTGAACCTGGAGAAGATGGTAATCTAGTTGATCTTGGCTCTTTATGTTGATTTATGGAAACAAATTTTCAGAAGCTTAAGGAGGTTGCAGCTAGTTCAGATCTGGTGGATCCTACTATGTAC
Source organism: Sequoia sempervirens (assembly GCA_007258455.2). Classification (NCBI taxonomy): domain Eukaryota; kingdom Viridiplantae; phylum Streptophyta; class Pinopsida; order Cupressales; family Cupressaceae; genus Sequoia; species Sequoia sempervirens. The sequence continues at coordinate 1,390 of VDFB02025391.1, forward strand.
AGTCAGTTGATTGGATCGTTGATGTATCTATACTAAACCAAATTGCGGTAAGTGCATTTTGTCAAGTTCATGCGTGAACCAAGGCAGGTACATCTTGTTGCAGCGAAACATATCCTGAGATACTTACATGGCACAATTGGATATGGGTTGAGATATTCCTCAGATGTGGACTTGGAACTACATGGTTATACTAATTCTGATTGGACAGGGAGTGTCACTGATCGGAAGAGCATCTATGGATGTTGCTTCAGTTTGGGATCTGCTATGATTTCCTGATGCAGTAGGAAGCAGTCATTTGTAGCATTGAGTACAGCAAAGGCAGAGTCTATTGCAGCTTGTATAGCAGCTTGGGAAGCAGTGTGGCTTCGTAAGCTCCTTGCAGGATTGTTTGGGCAATCAATGGAGCCTACTATCATTCATTGTGATAACCAGAGCTGTGTGAAGCTTTCTGTCAATCTTGTGTTTCATGACAGAACCAAGCATGTTGAGATCAAATACCACTATATCAGAGATATGGTATTGAGGAAAGCTATACAGTTGAGGTATATCAACACTGATGAGCAGATGGCAGACATTCTCACCAAGCCTCTCTCCAGAATAAAGTTTGTGTACTTTTGAGATAAGCTTGATATGGTGGAGAATACAGCCTTAACTAAGAAGGAGTCTCAGTATCAGTGATCCTCATTAATGAGTTCTTCTCTGTGAGGGAAGTTCGAGGTGAAATCCCTTGATTAACGAGTTCTTCTCTGTGAGAGAAGTTCGAGATGAAATCCCTTGATTAATGAGTTCTTCTCTATAAGAGAAGTTTGAGGTGAAATCCCTTGATTCCACCCTCTGGGAGAGCCATGGTGGATGTCATGTGTGTGACTCCATGACAGCATCACGTGAGAGAGTCTGTGATGATTCCTCTTGTACTTGTGTTTTCACCCTCTGGGAGAGCCATGGTGAAAGTCATGTTGAGGTGACAACATCACGCAAGTGATGAACACTTGTACATACCATACATGGTTGTAGCCATTATGGTTGATATCATGATGAGGTGATATCTGATATCATGATGAGGTGATATCATTTCTTTTCCACATATGGTTGTAGCCATTGTGGTTGGCATCATGATGAGGTGATGTGTCTTGTGCAGCAGGAAGTATTCCTCCCTAGCTGAGAGGGAATGTTGATGTTATTGCAGCTTCGAGCTTCATACTTCCTTAATTATTTGTGATTAATTAATGGAAACATATCTCTAAGATGGCCGACCTCCTTTGTAATTATTATTTATTATTTGTAATTATTTTTATGGTGGCCGACCTTGTCCTTGAAAAGGTGCGGCCCCTCTAAGCAACATGTATATATAGGTCACTTTCTCTCATTTGTGCATCAATTAAGTTCAAGCATTTCTTCTCTTCCAAGTGTGAATTCTTCAAGGGCAGATCAATCAAGTGCAAATTGTGAATTATCAAGAGCAGATAGCAAATTTCTTAGGGGCAGATATGAGTTACAAGGAAGTGCTGATTACTTGTTATCATTGCATCTTGTGAAGGTGCTGCATATCGGCCTTGAGATTGGCCTCATTGTAATGAGAATTGTTGCCATTATTGATATATAATAGAGAGATATTTGTTGCTGGGTTTTTCCCCTCAAGAGGAGGGTTTTCCCAGGGTATTTGCTGTGTCTTTGTGTCTAATTTTGAAATTAATTTATGTGCATTAAATCTGATCATAAAAACTAACACAAACAAGGTTCTGCTTTTGTAAGACTATATCTAATTTTATTGGGTGTATAAATCACAAGGATGACAGGCAGGAAAATACTTTTGATAGCATTTGGTTTCAAACTTTATTTATCTCTTTTTGTGAATTAGAATGGACCTCCAATCTTTTCAAATCTTAGAATCCATTGAAGTTCATTACAAGTACTATACCTCATGGACTAGGCAACAATCATCATAACTTGGAGAACCTTTGCCTCTTCCTAAGAATTATTATTGTATTCTAATACTTCTCAAAAGTTTAGTTCTTGGTCTTTAATGTCCAATGTAAATGAATATTTGCATTCTTAGGTCCTGAGATTTATTTTTCCTCCTATTGATGGTTGAAAACTTTCTATTCTACATGGGATATGTTCTTATGGGTGTTCTATTTTTATATGCATACTATGTGAAAATCTAAATTTAATTCTTGTTTTTAGGCTAAAATATGTATGTATTTATGATTTTTATATGTTTTTTGTATAGACATACCCAAAACACACCAAACCCAAAAAAAAAGCATTTGTCGTGCCAGCAAACTTGAACACACACAAGTAACTTAGAATATTTATTTTCATATATTAATAATAATAATGAAAAGATAATTGTTATTCATAATTGTTTGATTATAGGAGGCGAAAGCTCCTTATAAAAAAGATTACAAGACGATGTTTCTAAAAAGAAACAATCATTAACAGAAGCGAAATAAAACAAAAATCAGAAAGATGCTAAAACAACTAAAGCATAAACAGAAGTTACTAAAAAATGACTAAGTTAACTAAAGACTAACTAAAGTTAAGATAACCATTAATATTACATTTAATATTTTAATACCCTCCTTTAATGGTCATCATACAAAAAAGAAACTAAGTTTACCCAAAGTCTTCTGGAAACATATCATCAGTGATTGATAACTAGAGAAGCATAACCACCTCGCAATTACAAATCCTTTCCCATAGAACAATCAAATCAAGACACCAACACTCGAAAACTATGAACTTCCTTTGCTTCTAGGTATTATCACTTTTCCCATTGAACCTCTAACATTGGACAAAGACGCCATCCCTCCTATTTTCCAAAACATGAAAAATGAGGTAAAGTTGTGATCAGCTGGTACAAACTCTAGACAATCAGCTTGCACAAACTCCCACGATTTTTCAAAACTCGTCTTAAAAAGAGTTCAATAATAGTAAGATTTTTCAGAAAAACCTTTGAAACTCTAAAAAAATAAGATTTTTTCATAAAAAATCCTCAAAAAACTGCAAAATTTTTATAGACAAAATTTTCAAAAACTCTTTAAAATCTTCAAGTGCACGATTTTTTGTTGAGAAAAAAAAAAAAAAAAAATTGCCCAAAAACTAGTCTACAAACCCTAGCAGCAACCCACGATTTTTTAGATAGGAAAAAATCATCAAAAAACTCTTCATATAACACACTTAGTAAATTTTTTCAGAAAAAATTTCAAAAAACACTTTGCAAAATTTTTTATTTTTCCTAGAAAAATTTTGTCAAAACTAACTCAAAAATCAACCCTTTAGGTCCTTCAGGCTGCCATAAAAACACAATTTTTGCAAAATCACCCAAAAACACTGATGAAGATGCCCAATAAATCTAAAAATACCCTTTCACAAACTGGTGCAAGCACAGACTTCAATCAGCAAACCAGAAATCTTCCAAAAATTTGGAGAAAAACTCCACGATTTTTAGGTAAACACAGCCAAGAAGAAAACACCCAGCAGCCACGAACCAGAACCCATCACAATTTGCCATGAAAAGAGAACAGGTCGCACACAATCTTCAACGAACAGCACCCAGAAATAATGCAAATCCGCACAACCAGAGAAGATAGGATCATGCCAAATAGCAGACTTGAATCACAAAATCTCCAAAAAAAAACTTCAATTTTCAACAAAATTGGCTCACAAAACTTTTTTTTTTTTTTTAAATCGGCCAAAAAAACACATCTAAGAAATTTCTAAAACTAATTGAGTTCGAGCCTGAGCTCTAATACCATGAAAAGATAATTGATATTCGTAATTGCTTGATTACAAAAGGAGGTGAAAGCTCCTTATAAAGAAAATTACAAGACAATGTTTCTAAAAAGAAACAATCATTAATAGAAGCGAACTAAAACACAAATCAAAAAGATGCTAAAACAACTAAAGCATAAACAGAAGTTACTAAAAAACGACTAAGTTAACTAAAGACTAACTAAAGCTAAGATGACCATTAATATTACATTTAATATTTTAATAAATAAACATATTAATATTTATATAATCCATTTAATCATACTATTCTTAGTATATGATTTTAATAGATAATATTATTACATAAATATTTTTGTATACTCATGTTAAGGGCAGATAAGGCCTTGGCAAAAGTAGATTCCTCCCCTTGTTGGGTGTAATGCCCCCATGAAAGAACAAGGGAATAAATCGCATCCTCCAAGGGAGATAAAAGAAGCAGCGATCTGGGTAAGAAAATAATAATATTATTACATCGAAAAAATACCCTACATGACACTCCATAATCCACGACCTCCTCCAAAAGAAACATTAAGAGGCATCAATTCATTGAAAGGGCAGATATGTTTAAAGAAGGCATCGATTGGTTGAAGAGGCAGCAATCACTGAAGAGGGAAGTGTCCCTTAGGGACAAACATAATGAATGGTTACGACTCTTCCCCTCCGTCGGATATAAAAAGGGAAACATTCCAAGGAGAGAAGCATCGAACAACATTGGAAGATATATATGCAGACTGATATCCACAGCAGATCATCTAGAGTAAATTATCTGCATTAATAGTTATCTGCATACTAAGATATAACAGTGACATAAGGTCATAGATATTGTGGTATGCTATTTTATGTATTTGTTTTAAATATAATTGATTCCATGTATTTCATATAGAACCTAATAGAAATTGTGATTAATATTAAATTATCAATCTAACCATAAATTATCAATGCCCCTATAATCGATCATGGGAAGAAGAGATGAAAGCACATGAGGGGTACAGATTCCATGATAAGTAAATCACCCCTAATGGATGCCCGTGTGTCTGCCATTGGTGGGCGAAGGGGGTTACCTATCCGCCCTTGGGCTTAGAAGTAGGAAAGACTCCAAGCACCCTATTGAAGTTTCATCTCCAATCTTCCCAATGGTTGATTACTAGGGGAATAATAACTTAGAATCAATATTGTTAGTTACTCATCTAGATCTGTGTGTGTGTGTGTGTGTGAAATAATGTAGTGGATGTTTAAACAATACAAATGATCAATTAATTATGCTATGAATCATTGGCTAACATTATTGCAGGGTTAAACCAGAGTCTATCAGAAGTTGTAATTTAATAAAATATCTCTTACTTGGAAATTGTGATTTTGGGGCAAATTCTAAGTAACCCAAGTAGGGTACATGACACTAGGGTATCCAAATTGAACTTTGATGGTGCATTGAGAGGTAATCTGAGTGCATTGAAGACGGGATGTGGAATCAAAGATTGCATTAGCTCTCTTATCAAAGTGATGTCTAAGAAGTTGGTGGTAGGCACAAATAATGATTTATAAAACCTCTAGCTTAGTAGAATTTAAGAATCCAAACTTAATTTACCATTCATCTACTTGCTTGAAAATGGAAATATATTAAGAGAGTTAAGTGTCATGAAGGAATTTCGGAAACTACTTGCAAAAATGAACAAAGGAACAACTGACAAAACACATAAATTTACCCTGGAAACCCCGTGAAATGAAAAATTAGACTGAGGTAGTGGCAAATGCCCTATTACCAAATGTAATCTTCAAAAGAGAAGATGTACAACCCAGTTGATTCAACCAATGTTGGCCACTATCCAGTTGTCTCTCAAAAAACTAAGAACAATATGAAACCCCAACTTTCAGATCCAACTCATACAACGCCCTTTCAAACTTCTTATATCTCAACCGTCCTCCCAACTTGTATTTATAGCTTTTAGGAAAGTAAAGAAGCTCTTCAATCTCCAATCCTAAAAGGCACTTGTTTATTTCCAATTCTTAGCCTACTGTGACAATCAAGAAATTGTTGCTTCCAACAGAGCTATGAACATCTAATCCCCAAGGAGCTTCTATTTTCACCAGGGTGTTCCAGAAATCATCAAAGCGAATTTTGGGTTCACCAATTGCATATTCACCACCTGTGAGAATTAACAAATTCACACAAGGGACAACTTCTTATACACAAATCCAAATTTTCCTAATTCCCTGATGTTTCCTAAGTTCCATCACTGTTCTTAGTATATTTTTCCTGATCCTATGGGTCAAATAATGAGGATAAAGCTCAAGCTTTGGTTTTGGCCCTTGGGACTCTCATCAACCACCTTATGTGGAGTGTCGATATAGCATATTTTGGGTGATTCAATGATCAATATCAGAGCAATCAGAAAAAGGAGGTCTTCAAATTGGAAACTTGAAAACTTCTCAGTCAAGCTTGGGCTTTGTTGGATTCATTTGAGTTCTTTCTCTTACTACTACAAAGAAGCAAATTGAGTAGTCGATTTCTTGGCAAACGTTGCCATTGATGCTGTAATGTGCCACCCCTTTTGTATGGAATTTTTTGCAATGGTTCAGTCTGTCAAATTGTTTGCTTGCAACTGAATGAATGTGTAGAGGTTTATGATAGGAGCTGATAAATATATATAAATGCACACAATATAACTTCTGATTATATGCTATAACAGATTTATATATATTCAAACTTATCATGGAATGTTCTTTAAACTCAGCACTATGCTTTCAATCTGTTTTAACAGCCGAAATACTCCTTATACAATGGTAATTAGCATGTGGCATAACAGAGATATTTGATAGCCTGAGTACAAGCTTAAGACTAACCAAACACTCATCAATTTATCCAATAAGCAGATTGAAACATGTTGAATATAAATACCAATTTATGGGGACTCCTGGCAATGGCACGTCAAGCTGGAACTGAATGTCTGCAGAAGTGAGTGACTGACTTTGACAGCATTTGTTTCCTGAGGTCCCATGCACTCCACAGTGAGATTCTTTACTGTTCATGGCATTTAGGAATACCTGAGACTTCCCAGCAGCTATGTACAGCTTCTTGCAATGTACGGCAATCACCATAAATTTCAACTCAACACTAAACCTTGATTTTACTGCCCAGATATGATTGTTCAGCTACAACATCAATTGTAAATCACTACCCATATCCATTTTCTGCTACAGATTAAAAATACAAACTCAAACATGGGTCAGCAGCTTGTACGGCCCAGTCAAGGAGGTACAGCCCAGCAAAAATTTGCATAACTTTAAAATTTGTTTTGACTACTCAAAATCCATCACCCATCCAAGAGAAATGAAACCAAACGTTACCCATAAGCAAATGATGCTTTGTTCACTCCAGCTGAACAAAAAGGTATGGTACAGCCTGCCTTAGCCAAATGGACTACAAACCACTTAGGAAAATAAATGTTGGTAGTAAAAACTAGTTTCAATCCTTCATTGTGATTGCACCACTAAGGAAATCATTTTTAAAAGATACCCACAAGCAGATTTAAATCCATTCAACCAATATAAGCCAAAGTATGGGGTCCGGCAGAGCTCTTGTATGGCATGTGTACGGCCAAAATCAAGCTAAGTTGCCGAATCGGGTACGGGAACGGGTACGGGTACGCGGGTACGGTACGTGGATACGGCAAAATTTTTTGGGGGTTTGGGTACGGGTACGTCCGTACAAAAATAAAAAATAAAAATATATATATATATATATTATAATATAATAGTCAGACATATATATTATATATAATTCTTAAACTATAATATATAATAAATATATATTATAATATAATATATTTTATATTTAATAAATTATTTAAATTAATGAAAAATGTATATTATAATATATTATAAATTTATATATAATAAAATATAGTGTAATTTAATAATGTATTATTTAATGATAGTATTATACAACAAATTTTAAATAATAAATAATAAATATCAAATATCAAATACTATAATAGTTAATTATTAACCATTACAATATTTGATATTTGATAATATTTAATGACTTAATAGATAGTTTTAACTTTAAATTTTAAATCATTAAAAAAATTAATTTTAAACTAAAAAATAAAAATAAAAGCTAAAGTTTTTTCGTTTTTAAAAAGAAATGAAAAAATAAAAAACTAAAAAGCCAGAACCATTCCGCGCCTTCCTGCTCTGGCCTCACTTTTGCTGAGTCGCACAGAGATCTGCCCTGGCGTCGAGGTCTGCCCTGGCCCGGCGTTTCTTCCTTCTAGTCGCAGCACACGTTTTCCTTGCACACGTTTTCCTTGCCCTTAGTCGATGTTTTCAGCCCTTAGTTTTGCGTTTTTCAAGAGAAAAGAAGTCAAAAGACGTCTGGAAACGGTCCAGAAATGCCCTGGAATCGCCACGTATGCCTCTGAATCGCTCAGATACGTTTGTCAAATCTGGAAACGATTCTACAAGGCAAAAACCGATTCCAGGACGATTCTAGAGCGTTTCGTACCCGAATCCGTACCCGAAACGTTTCATACCCGGAAACGCTGTCCAAAGTTGGACGATTCGGTAACTTAGAAATCAAGTAAAAGACAAATAAACATTCACCTGTCTAATTTATCCAATGGTCATCGCCCAGGGCAGCCTTTAAACTTTAAGCAACACCCATAATAAATAGAGGCTCCAATCACCAACAACGAATCAAATATGAATTTCCAGAGATTGCACCCTGTACAGAATTGTTTAATGCTCCAAACTTCATATGCAACATCAAACCTGGAATGTATCCCATGCCAATATCCAGGATGCAGGCGCAGGTCTTCAATCATGCGAATGTTAATCAAATATCCTCAAATATGCAAATGAAGCACAAGCATAGACTATGAACGAATCTATCTGCTATCACCTAGAGAGGATCTTTCACCACCGTGGATGATATTCTCCAAGAGGGGTTTTGTCCTCCAGAAGTTTGAGATGAACCCGGTTCAATCTCCTGAACCACAAGGGTCTCGAAACAAGAAATAGAATAATCCAACATAACCCTCCAATGAGCTCTCAATCCCCTTTTATAAATTTCCCAACTCCATGCCCAAATTGCATTTCAAAATTCATTTCATTTAATTTTATTTTATATCCCGCCATTCATCCTTTTTTAAATTTGGGCAACATACTTTAATATATAAAGTATTATTTTTAAAATAACTCATATCCCTTTCTAAAATAAAGTCATTTTTAATTTATTAATAATGCAAAAGTTAAATTATTTAATTTAACTTTTATTGTTTGACGTTATTTATATTTAATTCATAGGACCAATATTAACCAAAATAATCTTGGGATAAATTACGCCATCACGCCACATATAGAACTCTGTAAGCCGACCAAACCAAAGACCCAATGACTTACTATAAATAGTAAGTATGATCCACAAGCCTGAAAAAACCTTAGAGAGCACACTATGAAAACCCTTTGGCGACACTGAGCCAGAAACACATTCTCCTAGGAAAAAGGGAATATTACAGTCCACCCTTCCCAAAGATTGCTTGTCCTCAAGCAAGGCCAGTACAACCCTGCAAACAACAATTTGATCCACACTGAGTCCAACAATGATCCCAAGGTCCCAAGTTAACCTAGGAGATTTGTAGCACCATCTGCTCAAAACATTGTCCTTCAAGGTACCAACACAAGAGACCACCTGAAAAACTCCTGTAATGAGTGTAATCAAATACTGCATAGACTCGAGCAACTCCTCCAAAGAATGCCCCTTGAGAGAACCACTCTAATATGCCACACGAGTAAAGTCTAGAAAATCAATGTTGGCTCTCTCATCCCAAACGGTAGATGTACTACAACACAGAGTGATCCCTGGGTTCCATGTTAGTCTCAGAAAGGAACCACTATGCTGACATTGCACCTCACCAATCAAAACTGCCAACCCAATGTGCCCAAACTCAAAATAAATCTGCTCATCAAAAAAAGCCACCATAACCAATGATAAAAGGTAAGTGTTGCAGTGATCAAACTGAAATCCAACTGAAGATATAGCAAAGATGTGTATGGAAGTGTCAACAGAGTCATCTCCTGGAATCAAATCACCTCTGCCACCCAACCCCAACCAAGAACTACTCCACTGTTGAACTGAAGAAACCATCCAACTCATTTGTCGATCTGAAATCAAAGTCATATGCAAGCTGGTTGGAAAAAGGGCAACGATATTAATACTAGAAGTTGTCCCACTACACCAATCCCGAAACAACACCTCGTGTCTAAAAACTGCACCTAGGTCCCAAGTCCTGTAATCAAATCCACTCGCATCATTGAAATTGTTTGAGTCTCCATCATCCAACTCGAAAAGTGGATTGTCATGAGTCAAATCAGGATCCCATTCAAATAAAGGATTATCAGTAAACCGAAGATTATCCTCAACTCCCAATCCAAACCAATCCTCTTGTTGATCTAAACTCTTTTTTTTTTTTCCTCGGACAATGTGCAAGGTCATACTCCTCCTAGATAAGATCAAACTCCATCATTACCTATTTGATCTCCCTTGCCCTTTCTCTACCTTCCTTCTCCTTATACTGTTGAGTCTCATAGAGTTGTTTGTTTGCTTCAAAGAGTGCCTCTTGGACACCTTCCAAGGCAAGCTTTGTAGAGTTAAGCTCAATGGTGAGCTCACTAACCTTTTCCCTTAATTGCTTAGACAAAGATAAGGTTTCGTCTGCAAGCTTGGTAGCTAAATCTCTATCATTCATCATGTGTAAGTAAGTTGTTTTAACTTCTTCCAAAGAGTGCTTCAATATGTGTAAATCAGAAATTGAAATATTAAGCTCACTTTGTCCCATAGATGTATTTTGAATCAGATTTTCCATATGCATATGTTTGTTGTCCAAACTAGATAAAACGTGCACCTCATTTTCAGCGGTTACCAAGAGTTGTATTTTCCAATTATGATCAAACCAAAATGATGAATTGTTGTTTTGTGGCATGTGAAAATCAAAACTATTATACCTGTTATCAAAGTCTACATTGCTGTCCCAAATTGCATGTGCCTCTTCTTCAACACTTACCCCATATTTGTCACTAGGCCCTTGATCAAAATTATCCCCAAGCAGAAACATTTCTGATTTGTCCTCAAGTTCATGCCTCTAAAATTCAATTTACTCTAAGGCATCCTTTTTACATTCTTTATGCTCTAATGTTGGGACACCAGCTTGGTTAGAAGTCGATTCTTCCCAAACTAATTCTTCATTATACTTTGGTCCCCAATCACCTAGATCCCATGCTCAAAATCAGCAATCTGCAATGAGAAATCAGATCCCATTCCAAGATAGAAAACATCACAATCGTTGCCCTCCTGTATACATGGCTCTCGGAATGAAGTAGGGACATCATGGCAATCAAAAGGGAATTCATCCCAATGTGGATCCTTGTCATACTTAGGTGCCAACACACCCGGATCCCAAGGGTAAAAAAGCTGATCACTTTGTTTAGAGAGTAAATGTTCATTGTGCTCCTCTTAAGTAGTTGTTTTTCCAAATAAGTTACTCTCCAACTCATAATCGTTGAAATCATCATAATCATCTTTCTCCATAGGCTTGATTTGGAAGTCCAACCCAAAGCCGCCTATGACACCATTACCCACATGGGATAAAGAATCATCACTGTTAGCTGATCCAAAAACATCATCTCTCTTGTTTTCCTCATGCCCATCATATAAATGTATCTCAACTTCATTGGATAGCTCAAGGGGAGTATTCAAGGCAGCTGGTATGCCAAATCCTTCGTGCACAACCTCATCAACAGCAATTGCATACATGACCAAAGAGTCATTCTAACACTCTGTCTCACATTCATCAAGCTTCAAAGCAACCACTTCACCTGATTTTTCTGCTGTAAACTTCTCTTCAACCACCTGCTCTTCATTGAACGTATGAGGTCTCAACTTTGCCACCTCCATGGAACGAAGTTTTGGTTCCTTCTTGTCAAACCTCTCTATGAGTCTCTCAATGAACTCACTATATGATGTAATCTAAGTATGCTCCATTATGATCATATCATGATGCCACCACTTATGTGCAACTCCATCATGGTGCATAGTTGCATATTTTATAGATTCCTCTTCAGGCACGGGGTTTTGATTGAAGTATGTGTGCACCCTCTAAACCCATGCTCTCACTGAAATCTCATTGGACCCGTAAAAATAAGGAATGCTAAGTTTTCCATCTTTCTTTCGTAAGTCACTATGGTGTCCTCTATTGCCCCTGTTGGGCGTATGACTCATCCTGAGCTCTATATAATCCCGTAGTGATATGTCATGCTGGAAACCCAGTCCTGCAACCAATCATTTTTAAACTGTTCCTACTGCTCAACCAAAGTGAGTTCAACTGGTGCTTCTATTCTCAGTGGAGAATTTGGCATAAGAGACCTAGCCATGGCTCCCACATTCTGTTGATTACCATCTCTCTATTGCCCAACTCCGTTACCCTGTCCCATTTTGTCCATTCTTTGTATTAGTTGTGCCATTTACTGATTGGTTTCCTATGCTAGTTGAGTGGTTTTACCTTGTTCCCTAATCAAAGCATCCAAGAGTTGCATCATACGTTCTTGCCTACCGATATTTCTTTCAGCTTCTTTTCTTCTTTCACCTATGATTTTCTTGGTGCCTTCTTTCACAGTCACTAATGCTCATAGAATTTAAATCGCCCACTGGCTAGCGGGATGGTTTATCTCTGGTACCACTGTAATGGGCTACCCCTTTTGTATGGAATTTTGTGCGATGGTTTGTCAAATTGTTTACTTGCAAATGAATGAATGTGTAGAGGCCTATGATAGGAGCTGATAAATATATAAATGCACACAATATAACTTCTGATTATATGCTATAACAGATTTATATATATTCAAAACTTATCATGGAATGTTCTTTAAACTCAGCACTATGCTTTCAATGTGTTTTAACAGCAGATATACTCCTTATACAATGGTGATTAGCATGTGGCATAACAGAGATATTTGATAGCCTGAGTACAAGCTTAAGACTAACCAAACACTCATCAATTTATCCAATAAGCAGATTGAAACATGTTGAATATAAATACCAATTTATGGGGACTCCTGGCAATGGCACGTCAAGCTGGAACTGAATGTCTGCAGAAGTGAGTGACTGACTTTGACAGCATTTGTTTCCTGAGGTCCCATGCACTCCACAGTGAGATTTATGACTGTTCATGGCATTCAGGAAACCCAAGACTTCCCAGCAGCTATGTACGGCTTCTTGCAATGTACGGCAATCACCATAAATTTCAACTCAACACTAAACCTTGATTTTACTGCCCAGATATGATTGTTTAGCTACAACATCAATTGTAAATCACTACCCATATCCATTTTCTGCTACAAATTAAAAATACAAACTCAAACATGGGTCAGCAGCTTGTACGGCCCAATCAAGGAGGTATAGCCCAGCAAAAATTTGCATAGCTTTAAACTTTGTTTTGACTACTCAAAATCCATCGCCCATCCAAGAGAAATGAAACCAAACATTACCCATAAGCAAATGATGCTTTGTTGACTCCAGTTGAGCAAAAAGGTATGGTACAGCCTGCCCAAGCCAAATGGTACGGACCACTTAGGAAAATAAATGTTGGTCGTAAAAACTAGTTTCAATCCTTCATTGTGATCGCACCACTAAGGAAATCATTTTTAAAAGATACCCACAAGCAGATTTAAATCCATTCAATCAATATAAGCCAAAGTATGGGGTACGGCAAAGCTCTTGCATGGCATGTGTACAGCCAAAATCAAGTAAAAGACAAATAAACATTCACCTGTCTAATTTGTCCAATGTTCATCGCCCAAGTCAGCCTTTAAGCTTTAAGCAATACCCATAATAAATAGAGGCTCCAATCACCAACAACGAATCAAATATGAATTTCCAAAGATTGCACCCTGTACGGAATTGTTTAATGCTCCAAACTTCATATGCAACATCAAACCTGGAATATATCCCACACCAATATCTAGGATGCAAGCGCAGGTCTTCAATCATGTGAATGTTAATCGAATATCCTCAAATACGCAAATAAAGCACAAGCATAGACTCTGAATGAATCTATCCGCTATCACCCAGAGGAATCTTTCACCACCGTGGATGATATTCTCCAAGAGGGGTTTCGTCCTCCACAAGTTTGAGATGAACCAGGTTCAATCCCCTAAACCACAACCCTCCAATGAGCTCTCAATCCCCTTTAATAAATTTCCCAACTCCATGCCCAAATTGCATTTCAAAATTCATTTCATTTAATTTACTTTTATTTCCCGCCATTCATCCTTTTTTAAATTTGGGCAACATACTTTAATATATAAAGTATAATTTTTAAAATAACTCATATCCCTTTCTAAATAAAGTCCTTTTTAATTTATTAATAACGCAAAAGTTAAATTATTTAATTTAACTTCTATTGTTTGACATTATTTATATTTAAATTTTTAATTCATAGGACCAATATTAAGCAAAATAATCCCGGGATAAATTATGCCATCACGCCACATATAGAACTCCATCAGTCAACCAAACCAAAGACCCAGTGACTTACTATAAATAGTAAGTGTGATTCACAAGCCTGAGAAAACCTCAGAGAGCACACTACAAAAACCCTTTGGCGAAGTTGAGCCAGAAACACACTGTCCTAGGAAAAAGGGGACATTACAGATGCTCAAGACAGATTTCATTAGTGACAATGACATAGAAATATGGTAAGACTTGAAAGAAATTAAGAAATCGGGATTCCAATACAATTTCTAATTATTTCTTAATTCGATTTTGATTGAAATGACTTAAATGATTTCCCGTCAATGTTCAGTTGGTCTCAGATGGTTAGACCTTCTCACACGTTGATAGCACCTTGGAGGGCAGAGTATTGGTGAGGATTTCATTATATGGCATAAATAGTGGGCTATTGATATACGTTGACTTATCTTGCTGCAGAAGTTTCTAGGTTTTCATCATTGACTAAGGCAATTTCATCAAATATGGAGCCCTTGTTTGGCCTCTACACAAAGAAGTGAGAAACGGCTTTCAAAGATCCTATTAGAGAAATAAGGTAGGTGAAGATTTTCATAATCTAGGACAGACGAGTAGAGCATGCCATCAAGGATACCCTAGGAATGGATTATCAAGTCCTTTATTGACAGATTGCTGGAAAATGATCCGAGTGCAGCAATTAATATTACTCAATGTCTAAAGCACCCTAGGAGCAAGATTGAGTGCCCTTCTTCTCATTGATGCCCAGAGGTTTATTTCAAATCTAATTTCAGTCTGAGGACTGAAATTTTGTATGGCTAAATGGATCTTGGTTCTTTGGCAAGATTGGGGTTACTTATGCCCATGGAAGCCATTCTTTGACACTACACTGAGACTATTACTAAGGTTCCTCTCTTGTTTCATCTTAACAGACTTCCTCTAGTTCTAAGAAATCCAAATTTGATTAGGAGGTTGGTGGAACAGTTCGGTGATTTTGTGTGAATCATGCCTAAGCAAGATGATTGAAAACACAACTATGTCAGGGTCTGTCTTTATGTTGACATCTCTAAACCCTTGCACCATTCTATTTGCATTTTATCGGCACAAGGTCCAAGGCTTCAATATGTGAATTATGAGGATCTTCCTCTTAGATGTTTTTGCTGCAACAAAACTGGGGATAAGATCATTGAGCACCAATCTTCAAAGACTATTGGTTCCTTGTCGGTTAGTTTGCAATTTTGCAGACTTGGGTTTGGAAGGATGGTAAGCCTGATAAGGAATTTGCTTGGTGGAACCACAGTCATTTTTTATCAAATCAGATGGAAGTTTTGAACAGACCACCTATTCCTTCAAAGGTTTGGATGGGGGAGACACAGTTTCTGGTAGGAGACCTTTCTTCTATTACTGCTGAAACAGTTGACAGCCTCAAGCTAAAGTCTCCACAAGAGCATAGAGTAAAGTACTGACAGGGATTTCCTCTTCCAAGATAAAATCAAATTTTGGAAGAGGAGGATTTGCTGTTTCAGGACTATAGAGAGGAAAAGAAGGACCAACTATTTTCCAGAGAATTTTTAAACTTTCTCAGAGAGCCATAAATCTAAAGCAAATTGTGGGCCCAAAGTAATGTGTGGGCAAAAGTCCAGATTGGAGAGAACGAAGGAGGAAAATGCTGCCAGAAATCAGATTTCCATTGGAAATTTTTTAATGAAAGAGGTTGCAAAGAATTTTTCAAGGGATGCCTGTATGAAGGTGGATGTTAAGACAACAGATCATACATCATGCAAATTGTGAAGATATGCGCCTCCTGCCTAAAATGCTTCCTTCAACTTACTATGTGGGTGTTTGTGTAGGGAGTCCTCCTCCAGAGATTCAAGAAACCATCACTGCCATGTCAGTGGTGAAGAAGCAAAGAGGGATAAAGTCTGAAGCAGAAAGGCTGAGGTTGGAAGCTAGGGAGTCAATCAGTGATGGATCACAACAAACCATGGAGACTCTTTTATCCTATAAGGGAAGAAGGTTGATTGCAACATTAGGTTAATTCTGCTCCCCCCTCTCTCAGAGGGTTAGTGGAGTTATTTTAGGGAAGGCTTTTGTCTCTCTTGGATGTTTTGTTCGTTTTATAACAGTGTTGTATCTTGGGTGTTAAGTCTCCATATCTCTTTCATATAAGATTGGTTGAGTTACGGCATTATTTTGCTTCTTTGTCTCCTTAGTTGTATCAAAGTCAATTTTGTCATGGGTGAGGGCACCAATAGACTCCCTCTCATTACCTATCAAAAAATAAATATATATAAATGAATATTAAATATATTAATATTATATAGTATTATTAACTATTTTAAAAATAAAAATATTTATTATTATCACGTATATAATATATTGATAATATTAAAAATTTAAATATTAAATTATAATTATGTTTGCCCTATGCCTATAGATTAGATGGGAATTGAACTCAGACTTTCTTCTACGAAGGAGGCAACCAGCTAATCCACCTATACCTAATCTTGCTTTTCCAGTATCTACTTGTTTGAGTTCGTTGGGTGCGCTTATGATATTGAGGAACCAACCATGCACAAAAAAATGAACCTACAATGAGGCCCAATACACCCCTTCCAAAGGGTGTATTGAATAGGCCAAGGTAATTCTCTCTCCTTCCAACCAACTCCCTAACCCAATCCTACCTTCTACCTAACCCTGAAAATCAAGATAGAATCCTCCTTTCCCAACTCTCTCACCCAATCCTACCAGCAATAGAGAATCGTGGGATACTATGCTCAACCCCCGACCTGCAAAGTAGGGACCCCTTAAACAAGTACCAAATCAGAGGGGAGGTACCTTCCATTTTAAAATTTATTATTTTATGATACTATATATTTAATTTATCATTAGATTTTAATAACAATATATTTACATTTATTTTATATTTTTCTATTGTTATGAATAAATAGTTAAAGTTTAATTTCTTTTACTATTTTTGATAATTAACTTTTTAAACATTACAAGTATATGTTACATATTTCGTCATCCCCAAATTTTGGTACAAAATCACCCCATCCCCAAAACCCATCCTTGCATCCCTTAATCCCACCATCCAAATCTCCATGGAACATAGAAAAGAACAAAATTTCAAACCACCTCGATACATGAAGATCTAGGAGTTTGATCCCACTGCACCATCTATTGAGCTCATCAAACTTCATGCACCATACATCACTAGATTCATCAACTACCAATAATTAAAACCAGATGACCTAGTTATCACGATGAGACACCACCATAAAAATCAAAAAATCAAAACTTGGAAGACAATTGACAAAGATGAAAAGTTGCTTTAATTGCAACCATCCAACCTCATCTTCTTCTCCTATAGTTGTAAAAATGTGGCTTAGATATTCATTGAGGCTTCTAGTTTTGGAATTAGTTTCCATTTTGTTTGAGAAAAACATCTAACCTTGGATTTCATACAAAGCTTGTCGATTTATGAATCAATACAATCTATCATTATAATTTTAATATGCTGTTGGGTGGTTTACTTGTATGGATTCCTTGTTCTCTTTGTCATAGTAATCTAATAACTGTTTCAGAATAAGTTGAAGAAATTGTTTCTGCTTGTATGAAAACTCATTTGGTGTGTTGTCTTTTGAGTCCCCCATGAACTCCCAATCACCTCCCAACCCTTGCATAGATTTGAATGGAGTTTGATTTGAATTTATAACATTTATATGACAATCTACTCAAATATACAAACAATGTCTGGAAAGACAGTAACATATCCAAATAAAACTTTCTGATGAAAAATGAGTAGAGAATATGGCCATGTAGACACCTCTTCCCCTAAACTTAAAGTCCCAAAGAGAAAATTGGATGAATTTAAGACCCAACAAAACAAAAAGCAGGACAAAACTTTTTTGAAAAACAATAGATCCTTTTAAATCAAAATCAAGAAAAAGAAGATGTTCCCAATGCCAAATACGTGAAAAGAAACTTACACTTATTTCTTTAATATGTTTTCAAGATGACGTTAAACTAGAGGCAAACTGAAAGTTGAATGAAATTGTAAAACTCTCATAATTGTTCAAAAGAAGTTGAAAATTGTTTCTATTTGTTATCAACCCCATTTGGTGTGTTGTCCCTTGAGTCCCCCATGGGTTTCAGATCCCCTCCCACCCTGTGTATAGATTTGAATGGAGTTTGCATTGAATTTGGAGCATTTATATGCCAATCTACTCCACTATACAAACAGGGTCTAGAAAGACACCAAAATATGCAAATAAAACTTTCTGCAGAAAAATGAATAGAGAATTAGGCCACACAGACATCTCTTCCCAAAAAATTGAAATCCCAAAGAGAAAAGAGGAGGAATTTAAAACCCAACAAAACAAAAGCAGGTCCAACCTTGAATGAAAAATGATAGATCCTATCAAAAACAAGAAAAGGAGCGAATGTGTTCAATTAACCCAAGAAGATGTTGCCAATGCCACCTACATGAAAGGAAACTTATAATAATTTATTTAATATGTTTTAACAATGATGTGAAACTTGAAGCAAGAGTTGAATGAAATTGTAAAACTGTCGTTATCATTCAAAAGAAGTTGTAGAAATTGCTTATGCTTGTTGTGAGCTCTCATTTGCAGTGTTGTCCCATGAGTTGTCCCAACCTGCACATAGATTTGAATGGAGTTTGATTTGAATTTGGAGCATCTATATGACACTCTACTCAAACATACAAACAAGGTTTGGAAAGACAATAAAATATGCAAATAAAACTTTTGGATAAAAAATGAATAGAGAATACGGCCAAGTAGACGCCTCTTCCCCTAAAAATTAAAGTCTCAAAGAGAAAATAGGAGGAATGTAAGATCCAACAAACCAAAAAGCAGAGGAAACCTTAGATGAAAAAGAATAGATCCTTTTATCTCAAAAACAAGAAAAGGAATAAATCTGTGCAACCAACGCAAAATGTTGCCAATACCACCTACTTGAAAAAAAAAAAGCTTACACTAATTTCTTTAATATGTTTTCCCAATGACATTAAACTAGAAGCATAATGAAAGTTGAATAAAGTTGTTAAACTTGCATGTTTCAGTACAATGCTGCTTCAATTTTTCCGTAAAAGAGACAAAAGTTGACAATAGAACCAACAAAGAGGAATCTATTGGAGTTAAGTTTTTTTTCTTGAATTGAAGATACAAATCTATCTATATATATATAAGAAGAAGAAGAATAAAAGGATAACAGAGACAATATTCAAATGATAGAGAGAATTTGTTTTAGCTACTTGCATTGTTAAGAATAAGATTTAGTTTATTTTAGGAAATTAGAGTAGACAAAGCCATGCAAAGGGCATAGATAGATTTGTTATGGGAATTTTTAGACTGTTTTATGATCAAGCAAACATTATTTATTCTTAGATCACTTTGTGGTGGAGCAAAGATTAGTTAGTTCTAAATTGATTCCTAGAGAAGCGAAGGTTAGTTGTTTTCAGAGCAGGTTTTCTTGTTTAATAAAATGGCAGAAATATATTAATAGGGGTCATTATTTGGAATAATTTTACACAATTTCCAACTTAATCAAAGAATGGTTGTTTTCAAAATTGGGAGTGACTCTCCTGTAAGCTTGGGGTGGTTCAATTATTGGTTGTAATCAGATCAGAGTTTTCTTGCTTAGTTCTATAAAAAGGTTTCTTTTTAATTTTGGTTATTTTCACACCTCAACAATTAATATTTCAGAAATTTTATAGTCAGGTTTCTTTTCCAAAATTTTACAATTCCAGTTCAAATTTCCAAAACAGGAGGTCTTAGAATTTCTCTAGGCTCAACAGTTAAAATAGAAGCATATTGAAAGTTGAACTAGAAATTTATACTAATCTCTTTAGTATGCTCTAATAATGAGGTTAAACTGCAAGAAATTTGAAAGTTGAATGAAACTACAAACTGTCATGTTAAGCAATTCTATCTCAATTATTCAGTAGAGGAAATTATAGTTAGACTTAGTAACGCCAATGAGGTCCATTGGACTTGAATGTTTAGCTTGGTTGAAAGATAAAAGTAGATCCGGAGACCATGAAATATTTCTAAGCAAAGCTATTCACCCAAGAAATATCTTTAGAAGTGTACTAGCCATGTTTGTAAAAAAAGTAAAAACATATGAGAGGTGAAAATAATCACCCTCATAAAATTGTAATGATATTATTTTTTGTAAATATCACTATCATTGTCATTATCTCACATGCATGCTTCACCCAGTTCACTGGATTTCCCTAACTGCCATCTCAATTAGACTGAGAGAGGCGTCCATGAACATATACAGTTCACTAACTGCACATTAGACAATTTAATGACCATAAATGCTCAGTTCAAAGGCAATTTGCATCCCTTAAATGAGTGTTTCTCTGAGTTTCAGGGGCTGGGGCACACAGGGACAGCAGGGTACAGCTATTAAAATAATATATAAGAGTTAATGTTTGAATTTTTAAAATACAAATAAATTAAAAATGTCTAAAAGTAACTTAGACAAACTAAAAGAGGCACAAATTTTTGAAACATGAACATTCAAATATATCTACCAAAAATATAAACATGAACGCACACAATGTCAATCTGAAACAGACTCAATTACAACATTGGTGAATTTAACTCACTTGGTGTAAGTTTTTCTAGTCTCGTAGGCACATAGAACACATTTTTTAATAAAGTATTAAGTTTGAATGGTTCAATGTACATTGCATTTTCTCTGGATAACATAGGATATGCATCTCTTCATGTGGTCAGCATCCCATGCTTTAGTAGTTTAACAGTTAAACCTCCATCTAGGACAAGGCTGTTAGAGGGCAATCAAAATAAAACCTTTGGCCACTACCAATAAGATGAGATCATAATTTTTCTTTCCATTTAACAGGTCCCCAACTTTCATTAATAATTTAATGGCTGTGTTTTAAATCTATTCCTTGCTTCCAACCGGCCATACCTGCATTGCTGTTAATCAAATTGTTTGTGAATACATTTTAGTTCAATTTGAACTTGTCAAAGGAGCATATCTTTCTAGTTCCCATGAGAATGGACTGGAATTACATGTGACAAATTTCAGCAGGTGAGTGCTATCAATTTAGCTTTGCTAAATCAGGAAGGTTACCTAGAATCCTCATTCTACTCTCTACTTGATCTCAGTCACAACGAGCTCAAGGGAAGCCTTCCAAAAAAAAAATCTGTTTGAAAGGTGCAGGCATTGGAAGAAGCCTTGACATCTCCAAGATGCCAAGCACTCCCCACTTTTAGGAAAAAATATGGGGATGTCCCGTCCCTATTTTTAGAGGATATTCCATTTTCATTTAAAAATGGCAAATGGGGGCACCCTGTCACTGTACCTCTATTCCCAACAGGTGTCTAGGCCCCAGGGATGCTGTATTAAACTCATCATTGTAAATCTATCTAGTGAAGAGAGTAAATGAACAGTACTATGCAGCTATCACTTGAATTTTCTTCTATCTCATTAGTTTTGCTGCCATTTATTTTTGGCAATTTGTAACATTATATGAATATTAGTTGGTATCAGAACCTACACTCAGGTCTATTTTAGTTCTATAATTCTGGTTCTTTTCAAATACTAATTTCCTTCTTGAATTCTCCTCAAACTCCCAATCTCAAGAAGTGCGTCAAGACCCACTTCTTCTGTCAAGCCTAAACTTACACTAGAAGGTAGATCCAAGCAGGTAGATCATTCTACTTGCTGCTGCAAAATCAAATTCCACCTCTATACAACACTTTTTACAACCTTGGGAGACATATCAAAACCAAATTGTCTATTTTACAATTTCACCAATAGGAAGAACCCACTACAAAATTATCTTTCTCTTTCATAGGAATTTCAGATCATGCTTCCAAAAGAATATTTTCTATAATCTCATAACTCGTCAAAGTATTTCTTTTTTTGGATCAAACTGAGATATTGCAAAGGCAGATTTTATTTCCTTGTGTGCTTTCTCCTTATGTTGCTCAGCATAAATCCCTACAGATTTTCAGTATTTATATCTTCTCATTTTTTAAATAAATGAAAATAAACTAGGGCAAAAACAAAATTGGAAAAAAAAAGTTGTCTTCATCTTGTGTAGTATTTTGCTTTTGGTATTTAAACAAAACCAAACCAAGAAAAAAAAACTTGCAGATCTTTTTGGTTCAGCCTACCACACAAGAGCTACATGTCCACTGGCAGAAACAAAACAAGTTTCAACTCAAGCTTATCCAAAAGATAATAAGCACATTCCAACAATCAATTAAATATTGGCACAACCAAATTGCATCTCCTCTATGATTCTTCTCCCAATTGGTACAACTTAATTCAATGGACATGACTATTCTAGTGCAAATGTTGATCCACATAGAAATTTAGCTTCATTTGCAAGCATATCATCCTCATTTCCTACAATCATCAAGGAAATTGATGCTTCTCCTTCCCAACAATCTCAATAGGATCCTTACCCTCCTAGCCACTAGGCATCAAACACTCCACAAATGACTAGCCACACAACCCAGAGCAAGCATATCATTTCTAAGAATACATCTCAACTACAAGAAGTTACTTTTGTGAGTGAATCTTTTGCCTAACACCTCTTCACCATACATTCTCGTCTTATGGTTATAAACTTATATCCATAGGACAACACCATTTCCACCACATCAACCATGTTTCTATTTCTCCGACATCAACCACTCTTCTTCCTTAGGAGAATCAACAGTCAAGCAAACTAATGATGACCTGAATGCATCTCTTATTTCTCATCCCCTTCCCTTGTGATGGCAAGAATTGATCTTGAACAAGCTTCCTCATAACTCCAAGACAGACATGTTACAACTTCAGCCTTGTAATCTTCTGATCCGCCTTCACTTCCTTGAATAGGTTTTGTTCCTAAGTAGGAAGGTTACATAGCAGTGGCAGCTTCACATTCAATGAGTCCTCTGTATATGACAACAATCTATGCTTTAGATCCAACCCTCATGCAACTCCTAAACTATTGGGATTTCCTCAGTATGGAGATCTTCTTCCATACAGGATATCAATTTCTCGAGCTTAAATCTTCATTTGATCATTTTGGCATCAAGAATACATTCAATCTCCAACATATTTCATTCTGAAGTGTTCCATGTTCTCTCATTTGGCCTTTGGATTCCATACATATTGGGACTCCACCATTGTTTGTGGTCTGCTTGCACTCCATACTCTGCCAACTTCTATTTCCTCTCAGTTCACCTTGGCAGGTACAAGATGGTTCTCATTCATATTGATCTCCTCTAAGCTGGGAGGAAATGATGAAAAATCACTTTCACAGTTATATACTTTCTTGTAAGCATTTCACTTGAAAACATGGTCCATTGGAGTCTCACTAACTAAATGTAAGTTAAGACAAAATCAAAATTATTCCAGTTCACTAGAGTTTATGAACTGCATGTCAGACTACATGAGATGTCCATGAACATGTACAATTTACCAACTGCAGATAAGTTGAACTATTTGAGGGTTCTATGTATGTTCTGTTCAAAGGAAGTTTTCATCCACTGCCAATCATTAATATATTTTTTCTACATTGATGAAGTATGTACGCAATCAATTTCAGGTAGTTATCACTTGTAATCTCCACTGCCTTATGTATGTCCATTTTAGTTTACGCTGTCATTTAACTTTTGCAATTTGTGAGGTTCAAAACAAGTTGCAAAAAAAGGGGAAATGAGAATTTAAAAAAAATATATTGAATTGTTTCTAATGTTAGAGAAAGTAGCTCAAAGTTGATCAACTTGAAAAAATCAAGTGGCTTGCTATATTATTGCCCACTGCAGTTGGTGCTGAATTAAGCAAAGCTCTTTTCAAACGTATCCATGCTCAGAAAAGGATGTAGGCTGCTGCAGGGATGAATGCTCTGGCCATCAAGCAAAACGAGGATGTGAGCAAGGGCTCACATTGATTGGAAAGCACTTGAGTTGAGTGAGAGGGTTGGTGATCATCACCATAAAGCAGTTGGGAGAGTGATTTCACAGTCATGCTGGATTTGAGTTTCTTTCCAGTGTTAATCATGTTGTGTGGCCAAAAGCTAAGCCACAGGGTTCGCTGAATTTCAGCCATGAAGTTCGAAATTCAGCAGACTTCAAAGAATTACTGAAAATTTGTTAAAATTCACTTTGAATTCATATGGATAAAATGGCATAGCTTTTTTAATAAAATTTATATAGAAAATGTTTTTTTAGGGGTTTTTTCCAGGTTTTTTCTACCTTTTTTAGGGTTCATTAAGATTTTTTCCGCCTTTTTTCGACTGGCATACAGACATTCCAAATTATGGCAGCATTTGAAATTTGGACTGGTCTATTGTTTGTAGAGAAGACATGACAAGCAAATCTATGGTGAATATGGATTCTAATCTCCATCGTGTAGGGCTATTTTGACTCTTGAGCTTCGATTTCTAGGGATTCTGCAATGATTCGTGTGGGTACCTCTCAAGTGATACAAAAGCAAAGAGTTGAGACCTCGTTTGTATTGATGAAAAACTGAGAGACACTTGAAAGTTGAAACAATGCATTACACAAAAGTTTTACTGTTATTAATTTAGGAATTTGGTAGTATTAAACTTTAATAATTTAGTATTTAATACAATTATATTTAAAGTTCAATATTTCTAATTTATTAATATAATATTATATGTTTAAAATATTATATGTAAAGTTCAATATTTTTAATTTATTAATATAATATTATATGTTTAAAATTTAATGTTATTTAATTTATAAATTATGAATTTAATTTTTATGGCGATTTTGCTTATTATATGCATAATACATGGTATGTAATATTCTAAATTAATTTCTAATTTTACACTATACATATGTATATATTTATAAATTTATATGTTTATGTATGAACAAATCTAAATCTATTTATCAATTTTAAACTATTTTGATCATTTTGTGAATATATTATTTATACTTTTTTTAAATCGAATTAATATAAGGCAAATATAATCGCGAATTGTTTTTTGAACTTTTTCCCTCGCTGAACTTCATCCGAATTTTATTGTTGCCGAACACAAACACGAACTCGAGCCTTGTGACATAGGCCAAAAGGATAGGAAACATGGCCTTTTTCTTTAAGTTATAAAAAATTTCTTTACCATACTAGAAAACATAGAGGAGAAAGAAATTTTAGCTCAAACGAAAAAGAGGAAGTTTAGGTTGAGAAAAAATTTCAATATTTTCACATTTCAAATCTTAAGGAATCTGTGATCTTTTCATAAACACAACACTTTGTCCACATTAATTTACATCTTCTAGTTAACAATCTATGGCTATGCCATTGGGATTTTGATATTTCTCTTTTACTGATAAAAGCATCCCAAATCTATTTCAGCTCTCTTCTGGTCATATTTTGCAAAATAGGTACACTATTGTATACCTAAATGCAACCGTTGAATAATATCTATGCACACAACTCTTTTACCTTAAGTCATATGTGATGTAAGGTTTTAGTTCTAATAAAATAAAGGGCATGCCATCATAATGAGGTGCCAACCCTCAAATATATATCTTTCTAGAAGTCATGGGGTAGGTAACTTCATTGTATTTATCCAATGTTGTTTTGTAGGCAGCTGGTGTGTGAAGCTACTCATTTTGTTATAAATAAGGATTTACCTCATTCTATGTATTTATTATATTCCTATACAATACAACTATGTGATTTTTTCACATCTTTTGAAGAAGAAGAATCTACTGTAACTGAAACGTTTTCCTGAGAGTGTGAAATAGCATAAAAAAACCAAACAGTTTTCCATACCATCCATAGCTAGACTGACTGAATCAAAATCCATGAATGTCCGAGTTGCACGGTTTTGACCTGTTTGCATCAAAATAATGGTGTGCCTGTTAGCCTGCAAAAAATCCAAACAAGAGACATTGTCGGTGCATTTAGAGCTCACATAATAAGTAGATTATATAATAGCATTAGTTTAGTTGTTACCAAATCCAGTGCATCCTTGTGGTATAGTAAGAAGTTAAGAACAATAAAAGTGCAGTCTAGGTGTACTTCTTGAGCCTGATAACTTATCATGATTTGATTTAGATTGTAGATGTTTTCATACAGAATGAAGGAAAGACGACTTGGTGGTCACAGTTAAACTTAAGCATGGTCCCAATACGTGTAAAAGAAATTCTTGCTGCCACCTGAATGAAAATACAGATACATTGAAGCACATAAAAAAGAGAAACATGGATAATGAGCTCGGAGCAAATTGCAGCAGTTTGAGACACAATTATTGTCTCCCAAACATACATCTTTGGAATGCACTGAATAAGAGTTGGCTTTAGGTGTGCTTTCCTTAATACAAACAATCAAACATCTCAATGCCATAGTCCTTGGGATCAAAATTCCACCCACTTCAGGACAATTAAAAATTGATACAAGCAGAGTATCCTTAGATCTATCTGCCACTAAAGAGTTGATCTTCAATAATTCCTTGAAAATTAAGAACCAAAATAAAATATTCATAATTGAACATTGCCTTAAATCCACATTTTAATCTTGTGTAGCAAGGATAATTAAATCAAAGAGGTCAGAAAATGGGAATGAAACATGTATATACCATAACCATTATAGAGGGGTCAGCCCACAATTCCAATAGGTGAACAAATTGAAAAGAAAGAATTTGCTAATAGCCATATTTATTGATAATTAACAAAATAAATGCCAGATTTGTGCATGTATAACCACGTGTAAACAAGTTGTGGGAATTCCCACATACACCCAGAGAAGAAATGAATCAAAGAGAGGATACTTCTCATTGTCTGATTGGGCAGAGATGATGCACTTGACCTACATCCTACACATTCTCATATACAGAATACAAGGAAACCGCTGTAATGTATATAATGATTGATGCAGTCCATACACAATACAACTTCCTCTCCTGACAAAGGTAAACATATTGCATATTAATTTTAGGCAGTCTAGAACTCGACAGTTTACAATTTGACTCTCCTGATTTCACAAGATTTCTAAAGGAATAATTAGAATTACAACTAGATTTAGAGATCTGGAAAATAAGCCTCAAAGGATCTGCTACTTAGTTTTTGTCCCAACGTGCAAAATCTGGAACAAAGGGGTATGGAGGGTTAACAAATAACATTGAAACACAAATAGACAAGCGGAGATACACACAAAAAGGAAAATACCAAGCAATTACCAGTTAAAAGGATCTCAGCGCATTGCATCTCTTCCATATTTGTAGGCAGCTTCTCCATCATGTTTGTAAACCATTACACTCTTCCATGAGTACAATCGAATGCTTGGGTGGAAGTAACTTTGAACTTGACTGTGTCGAAAAGATTTTCCATATGTCCTGCTCAAATAGCAAAGGTTGTTCTATGCATTAACCATGTGAGCTGCAGCAAAGAACTCTAATTCATTTAATCCCAAGGAAAATATTATTTTCCTCATGCTCATGCCAAAAAATATTAAATAAGGCATAGGCATGCATTTTTTATATCTCATCCTTTAAATATCCTCTTTTAATTGTTTTCTCTCTGTTGATAAATCACATTAAAAGTGATTCCAAAGAAGACTGGGTGTTTCTCATCTTAAACTCATTAATTTTGATAACAAATGGCTTATAATGTAAAATCCCTATGAAAAGCTCATTAATTTTATATCTTTCATGAGGTTTCCTACATTTATTTTCTTCCTTCTCTTTCAAAGCTCTCTTCTTTTCATCCTTTGAAAATGAAGTATCTCTTACAACTGAGTTTAGGCATGTGCAAATAAGAACCAATTAAGTGATTGTAGTGTAAAAATAATTATGTCCACCACAATGCTCATAACTATCCCAAAAGTGTCTCCTATCATGACCAACACAACAACAATCACATGATAACTATACAAATTTTGGTACTATCCCTGCTCATAGGCTATTATGAAAACCTTTGAGAGACTTTTATCCTTACCACCATGGTAATGTTGAGCAGTTGAATGACTATATTGTTGTTTAGGATTCAGAAAGGATATTTTATCTGCGAGCCTTAGTGCTTGCAGCTCTTTTTCAATAACCAAGAGCCCTATGCATTGGTCTCAAATCAGTTTATGGAAAAAACCAGCCCTTGTTTATGTTTTCCATGTGCCCCACCAACATGAGCAAGTAATTTATCAACCTTAAACCAATGCTATAATTAAGCTTTTAAGGAATGCTAGCTCAATCTTAAACTGTCCTATGTACCACCTTTGTAAGTTTCTCATTGTGATCTTCCACCATGGACTTGGATTTTTCTAAATTCAGTCATCACTAGTTTTAAGCCTCTATTGTGACTTTTCAACTTCAGCTTAGAATTCTGTTGTGGTGCCATCAATAGTTGCTAACGATTGATTTAATCTATCTCCTAAGTTACCGGTTCAAGTACGAGTACATATATGGGTACAGGTACGGCGATACAGCAATTTTTTTTCCTTGGGTAAGGGTACAGGAATATATATACAGATATGGGTACAGGTACTGTGATACAGCAATTTTTTTTCCTTCAGGACGGGTATGGGAATATATATATATATACACAAATACATACATATGGATATACATTTAAGAGCAAACCATACCCAATGTCTCCAAAAAGCTGGCGTTTCCTGTTACTGCACCAATTACCTACCCACTTATGTATGTATGTATCATGTATGTATATATAAATACACATATAACATTTATACATACATCAATACATACATAAACATATATACATACACATATACATACATAAATAAATACATACATATGCATATACATTTAACAGTAAATCATACCCAATGTCTCCAAAAAGCTGGCATTTCCTGTTAATGCACCAATTACCTACCTGTTTATGTATGTATGTATCATGTATGTATATATACATACACATATAACATATATACATACATATACATACACATACATACATAAATACATACATATGCATATACATTTAACAGCAAACCCTACCCAATGTCTCCAGAAAACTGGCATTTCCTATTACTGCACCAATTACCTACCTGTTTCTTGTTAACTTAAAAAATGTTTTAAAAACTTTACCTTTTTTTTTTGGGAACCCTTGGGTCCCCTTGGGTTCGGCTAGGTTCGCCCAAGGTCCTTCTCGGGCACCCCAGGTTCCCTGTGGGTCCTTCTGTGTGAAGGACCCACAAGGAACCCAAGGTGCCTGGGAAGGACCCTGGGAGAACCTAGAGAAGAACCAGCAAAGAACTAGGACCAGAACCATACCCACACAAGTACGAGCGGCAAAAGAGAAGAACCCAATAACATAGAAAAACAAACTTTAAAGAAGAATTTCAATTAGAATACACAATCAAATTATGAAAACAGAAAATGTAAATATTACTTCACTTACCTTCAATAGCTCCAATTTTGAAAATGATCTAAAGATCCCTTGAGAAATGAAGTGGTTGGTGATAAACACCTGGATGTCCTCAACCTCTACATACAATTCTTTGATCCAAGCAATTTTATTCCCAATATTTTGTAGCATAAGATTTGAGTGAGTGGACAACACAAGGTGTCCAAAAGATATGTGAATATCGTTCCTCAACCAACAATCCTACAGCTCTACAATTCTTGGTGTTGTTCATTACAACTTGAACAACGTTGTGGGGTCCCACTTCCTCAATGGCTGCAATGAGAATATTAGCAATAAATTGCCCATATTTTACTTGCCCCTCACAATCCATGGCTTTCAAAAACATTGCCCCCTTAGAGGACACCGCTATGACATTGATCAAGGGCCAATTTTTTGAATCTTTCCAACCATCTGAAACAATGGACACACCTATCTCAATCCATGAATCCCTTATGGGCTTCAATGAATCTTCAACCATCGTGACCTCTTTTTCCAATAAGGTGCCATGCACCTTCTTGTAACCCAAGCCCTTGTACCCTTTTGGAGCTTCATTAACTGTTCTCAACATCTCTTTCCAATATGGAGAGCAAACAACATTAAAAGCTATTCCATTTGCATATATACATCTTGCAACATTTTGGTCGACAATGGCTCTACTCTCATTTTGAAATGCAAGTTCCAAAGGCCTATTTGGTCTTTTGTTTACAATGGGTTGTACACTTTGACTTTGAGGATGAGGAGTAGCCAAAAATGGGTGGTTTTCTACCACGATATTGGAATTAGATGGGTGTAGCATTCCCTTTGATTTTTTTTTTAATAAGGGGTGACTTGATCTACAGGCTTCCCGTTCATATGTTGCTTCTTGCGCCATAATGTATCCTATGGCTGTCTCAAATGGAATAGGTACATTGTTCTTTCCAGGGCAAGCTTTGATGCCTTTTCCAGGTATTTTAAGCTTGATGCCTTTTCCAGGTATTCCACACAAATGTGTTTTCCCCTGAAAATATGCACTAGAATATTGAACAACGCATCCATTGCATTTCCAAATGTAACCACCACCACCTGGAACTGGCTGTATCATTTCAACATACTTCCAAAGAAGAGAATTCGAATCTGTTTTGAACTTAGATTGAGTTACAGAGGTAGAACCAGTTGACATTGTGATTCCTATTGCAATTTTTTTTGCAAACAACACATTCAAAACAAAAACAAAAAACTTGAAAACAAAAGATTGATTTATAAAACCTAGCTCTTTTGAATCTTTCATACATTCATAGAAGAATGGAGAAAACATAGATAAGATTGGATTACAAAATTGCATCATCATGCAAAACCAGATAGTGGATACAATAGCTAGACTATTATGAATTTATGATTATTGCCTTTGAAAATCATCATCCTGAGTTTCATTTATAGGCAAGTAAAAAATTACAAGTTTGTACAATTTCCTCTTCCCCAACCTAGTGAAAAATTGGGGTGTAAAGGGTATAGTCCTTGCACTCAATTGTGGCTCCCTACTTGGCATAGAAGAATGGGCATGTGGCTCCAACCTATTAGTAGATGGTAAAGACTCCTCCTCCACCATTTAACAATTTGAAGTTGTGTTGGTATGCGAAGTCAGTTTTGTTTATACAACTTCATAAAAAAAAATTGGTACAATATTTTTGACATTTTTTGGCCATTCAACATGTTAAACCTGTAAAAACTCCCATGGTAAAAAAAACTCGCAAGTTAAACCTGTAAAAACTCACGTGGTAAAAAAACTTGAGAGTAATCAAAGAGTTTGCGAACTATGAGTGAAACTATGACCTTCCATAGTTTATAATATACAGTCATGTAGATGGTTCAAATTTTGACATGGCTCCTCATTTGTGGTATGGGACTTACCTATTATTCCTAACATGTAACACCAAGTGAGAATCTACTGTAAAACAAAACTTTATTACATTATCTAACTAAATACTAACTGCGTCAAAACTTTATTACATTATCTAACTAAATACTAACTGCATGGCTACTATGGTTAAACTTAAAATTCGGAATAGTAGAGTCATTGTTAGAATATATTGCACGCTGCTACCACGAACGAGACATAATTAAAACAATTTAAAGGTCCAATATGACATGCTAAAGGGCGCGGGGAGCATTAACGTAGAGCAAAATCCCATCATATTATAGTATTATAACGCTGTTGTAAATAGCTTATATATTTTTAGCATCAGATAAAGCCCAACATAAGCTAGAAAGGGCCCACAAGCACGAGACTGAGACCACCAAATATTTAGCTCAAAAGAGATAGGGAATGCTAACACATCAACATGGAGACTTGCATTCTACAGCTTGCTTCCGGATTGGCACAATTGGTGGAGGTAATGCCTCAGAAACCACCTCTTTTAAAAGTTGTTGCCATAATGACGACCCGGAATTAAACCCAACCGAGCTTCCTCCCCTGATAATTATCTGGCCAGTAATTAATTGAATGGACAACAGATGAATCCAGGTTGTTTCAGTAGTATTTCACTATTTTCTTAACATAAAACAATCAATTGAAGCACAACAAACTATATAATGTCTGCCAATCTGAAAACAAGCTTTGAGGTGCAAGTTCTTGATACCATCCTCTCTCTCTATCACAACAATACTTTCAATGTCTTACCCTGCGCGACCTCTTTAGCTTGCTGTTGTTATCTAAGTAATGTCTCTTAATTTATAAGCTATCTATTACGAGGGCATTTCGCAAGAACAGATTTTTGTTCCACGTTAATGCTCCCTGTCCTTCCTCTGTGAGTTGAACCTGAATTACAGTCCAAACCCTTAAACCCCCAAAATTTGAACCATAGTTTAACAAAAAGCGGTTTAATTATAACCTCGGAGGCAACATCTCAAGTTATCTGTACATCTGAGAGCAGTGCAGCCTTAAGTTGCCGCAGTTCGGTCACCTGAGGTGCTATATTCAAATCCCTTCGGCGATGAATCAATGCTGAAAAGTATTTCCAGTTATTTATTTTACATCTATTACTTCATAAGCATTGCAAAACATTAACAGAATTTATATATGGCACATAATTTCTTTCTAAATTGCAGCGAAACCCAAAAAGGGCTTTTGATCATCAAATGTAAAATGAGAATGCTGTGTTTTAAATAAGAACTGAACTTTAAAAAAAAAAAAAAAAATTTAAAAATCGATCAAAAAGAAGTATTAAACAGACAAAAATAAACGAAAAACAAAAAATGGTCATTTCATTGCGCAATTCAAGAAAAGAAAACGGAAAAACTTACCATTTAGACAACGGATTTGTGGCGGCTGAGAAATTGCAGTGAATCGTATTGTATAGATAAATTTTATATGAAGTTGATTCGTCTTGTTCGGCTTTTAAAACCCCAATGGAAAAATGAGTGTTACAGGCGAAGTATAACTAGAGGTCTTATTATAACACCATTTATTAGCACCCGGTCGTTTATAAGGAAGGGAAGCTGCTTGGAAAAAAAAGGAGAGTACGCAGTGAAAAGAATCTATCCGATCGTTGATTATGCCTGTGTGCTTCTTTATTTGGAATAAGTTTGTTTTGGAATCGAATTTTATATATTAAAAAAAAAATGAACTAGGTATTAAAGTTTTTATAGAAAAAAAATAATCTGGATTCTAAAATTTCATATTCGCAATAATATTTTTTAAATGAATTTTGATATTAATTTGTATGGTTTAATATTATATATTAAGTTTTGATTAGAAACAAAATATATTTTTATTTCAAAATATAAGTTTAATGAGTATTAGATATAATTCAATCTAATTAATTAATTAAGAGTTGTGATAGAATATATGATAATTTAGAATTCTTGAAATTAAGAAGACTGGAAGGATTGGGTGATTTTAATGGTTAATAGATAGTTGTCTAATATTTTGATTGTTTTTTTAGATAGAGTTCAGAATCACTTATACTTAGGTGTGTTGGAAGCAAATGGTGAAATCTAAATTAGATCGTTCTCATAATTTATATACATTCAATCTCATACTTGTGATTTTGATCTTTTGTGTGGTTTTGACCTACATGGTATCGCACTAAACTTTTGTTCAGTCCTAAATTGTTGGTTTGTGGAGCTTTGATACTTGTAATAAATACTCCTCTAAACCTACACCTACAAATAAAAGACTTTGTGGTGTTAAAAAATATCATTGGAACATCTTATGCTATGAGAGGAAGGTGACTAGCTTCCCACCTTTTGTATTAGTTAAACCTTGTCGATTGATGTAATTATTCTAATAAAGTTGGAAAACACATAAAGTAATAAATGTAATTGATTATGTTGGGGTTAATTTATTGAGTTGTTTGAGACCTAAACAAAAGTGTAATGAGTGATAGGGTGACCTAATATAAGAACTAGGTTTTGATGCTTGTTGATAAATATAATCAAAATGGTTGATGTAGAATAAAGTTATGATAGAGATAGGTTGATTCTAAGTATTATGGATGTTGGTAGTGAATAATTATAGTCGATGGGAGACAATCCTAGTTGATCATAAGGTCATATAGTGATGTCCTTTTATACATGTACTAAGCACACAATTTATACTTTTTCATGTGGAATCAACAAATAACACTATTTTTCAAATGAAGTTAGCCTGGGGCCATAATAATTTTGAGATTTAATAAAGTAGGTTAAAATCAGACATGATGTTTTAAAATTGGTCAATACCTCTTGTGTGGTTTTAACTCAGGTAAAAAAAGTAATGATAAAAGAGTGAAGACCTAACTAGAAGTAAAATAATGCAAGAGCATCTTAAGGGTCAAGCAATCATACATCATCAAAAAGATGATTTTATTTTATTTATATTTTTGTGTGATTTGATAGATTTTGGAGTTATGTTTAGATGTTGGCTTGACAGTTTTAGCAATAGTTCATCGTTAGCCGAATAATGCATGTATATAATAACATATATTATTTTGGACAAGTTATTATTACTACTTGAAAATAGAGGTCAAATGATAGTCTTAAGCCTATGTGGTAGCACTTGATGGTAATTTCATTTTTAGATGTTGTCTAATAACGCATTGAGCACTTAGAGTTCTTTAATTCAAATTCTAAAGGTGGTACAAGATTTAATTACTTGATTTGGAGTTATTTTCCTTGACTTTGGGATAAAATGTTAGACCTCATGACTTGTGGTAAAGTAGAAATCAACTAGAAACCTTTGTTAGGTGCAAGTATACATGTTTCATCAGCCAAGGCCATGTTGATCCTTAATGAAGACATATTCTTAAATGCTAAATAATTTAATACATATTATGTCTCAAGGTGATATAAGGTTGTTATAAATTATAAATTCATCATAGGTTCATCCTTATATGTATTGGAGTTGAATTTGAATCAGTTTTCTTCCTTGAAAGATGTAACGGGTTTTCTTTTAGAAATTGGCTAAATAAACTAAAAGGTTAAACTCATTTGAGGATAATACATAAGATAATTAGCTATAGAATTGTAAAACTGAAAATTAAGAATCTAAGGAAAGAATTCAAATTGAAGGATTAAATGTAAGTGGCTTACTATTGAATCGAAATATTAGAAGTCTAATGGCACATCAATGTTTGTGAGAGGGAGATGTGTGTATCACTTGTGAGCCATTTTGAAAAAAATGAGTTTTGAAAGGTTATTATTCATTAGAAAGTCATTTATTTGTATCTTATATCTATGGCACATGTCAATAA
Source organism: Sequoia sempervirens (assembly GCA_007258455.2). Lineage (NCBI taxonomy): Eukaryota > Viridiplantae > Streptophyta > Pinopsida > Cupressales > Cupressaceae > Sequoia > Sequoia sempervirens. Next base: position 36,789 of record VDFB02025391.1, read on the forward strand.
ACTTCAATCGAAGGTTATAACATATATGCACTGTAAAATGTATCCATTATAGGTGTTTTTTAAAACATAAAAAACTTAAAACCTTATACAGAAGTAGGTTGAAGGTAACCATAACACGTAGACATTATAAGGACCTTTCTTCAAATAAAGGCCCCTCAATTCATTTGAAGGTGTTCAAGTTGCACCTATATGGCACCCATTCCACATGTTCACCTTCTATTGGACAAAATATTGCTCATTTGGCCAACATTTTTTATAATAAAATGAGTTCTTCATCATAGAAGGTTTTGCATGAACATGTCCATTTGAGTAACCCTTTGGAAAAGTATAATTTATAATATTTTTATTTTTATTTTTTAATGAATATCTATGCTTAATATGTACAAGGAAAAATAGAAAAAAATATGATTATCCTCTATATTGATTTCCTTGTTTTAGTGAAAATAAATAAGTATGGTTATATACAAAAAATCATGCATTATGGAGAAAAATGTATAAATTTTAATAAATTTAGATTAAAAATTAATAATAAAATATGTAAATACAAAGTTATTTAAAAATCTATAGCTTAGATATTAGTGCTAATAACCTATGTTCAAAAAAATGAAATCATCTTATTCCTAGCTCAAGTTATGCGTTATGAAAAAATATTACTCATTAAAAATATTGTAAAGTAAAAGAAACAATTTATTAACAAATAGTTATAAATAAAAGTGAAATATTTATTTTTAAATTTAAACAATGTATTTAGAATCTACATACAAAATCTCATAAAATATTAGTTTACATTGTCTTCAATTTTTTAACAATTACTTTTTATAATTGATAAAATGATATTTTGGCTTAAAATTATTTCAATAGCCCACTTAGGCCAAAGAGTGAGACAAGGCTTTATGCTTCTAGTCTTTTAAAAACATATTTTTAAAATTGACACATGAAAGCTCACAAATCATTATTGTTGAACACACCTGGATATTGAGAGGGGGTGAATTGGTATCTTTAAAAACTTAGACCCTTCAACATAATGCAAATTCAAAACCCTTCAACAAATAAGCAGCTCAAATCAAATCAATAGAAATGAAAGATAGAGCAATGAACACACATGCACAAGATAACACCAGATATATGTGGAAAACCCAAGAAGGGAAAAAACACGATGAGAAATCCCACAATATATGAAGCTCAATGCTTATAAAATTATGATTTTGTTTCAAGGCTCGCTGCCTAAGGAAGCACACTGCTCCATGAAGAACTTGCATGCTAAGGTGCACAACCTTAGGGCAAGATACAAGGACCAATTGAAGAGACTTACTGTTTGATAGAAGGATACATGAAAAATTGAATTTACAACATATGTTAGTAATACACTCTACTGAATGAGGGGTTGAAGCTCATCTAACTTGTATTTATACAACTCACATTACTTATTGCATCATTCCACTCTCACCTACACACCACACTTCTTTCAACTGATTTTTTATTCCATTTATATCCTTGGCAAGTAAGGAAAACATCAAATTAAATCGGCTAGAATAGGAGACAAATAAAGACCTCAACAAGTCAGCCCAAAAACATGATTACAATGAAAGCGGTCTTGTCCAAGAGATAGAGAGGGCATAAAACATCTTATTGCATCTTCCAATGTGATCCCAAACATCAAAAACACTAGAACACAACATCCCAAGTTGGCAATAAGGAAACATGTAGCACATTACTAGTTGGTCCAAAAACACATTTTTCAATAAAATTTACTGAATATGGTTCTCAACAAGATAGGGCAAGACCTAACCTCATCTTAACATAATCTCAATTGCTGGTGTAAACCCCCAAGCACATAGCGTAAGCAAAAGGACAAGCCTTGTCACCCAAATATCCACAAATTACCTAGAAGACCAACTCAAAACAATATGCGACACCAAAGAGATCAACCATTGATGTGTGAACCACAAAGAGACATTCTATGATCATCCAACAACACTTCCTTGTAATTTTTTCTCATTGTCATGTCAAAATTAGCTAATGCAAAACAAATAGAAATAAAACACTTCATTATGGAAGCCTAGAATACATAGTCATGAGAAAGAACATTTACAACCATCTTGTGGTAAGCTTCATCACATGAAAGCTGAATTGAAACACTACACAAACACTAAAAGCACATTCACCAAGTCATAGGAATAGAAACAACAATGTGGAGAAATGTGTTACAGTAATCATGCATTAGCTAATAATTAATTAATTATTAATCTCATTTATTCTCATGCACTTAAGCTAAACTTAGGAGTGCTTTTATGCTTTTATTAGTTGAGCTATTATTAAATCATTTTGTCTCATTGCATGATATGTTGACACTTGTCATGATCTAATCCCTTTCTCATTAGCGTTGCTCTTATATAGCTCTCAACCCTCATTGTATTATCTCTTCTACTCTTGAGATTCCCTTCATACTCTTGAGCTTTCATACCTTTTGGAAACCTTTGAGGACTCTTGTTTTCCTTGAAGATTCTTGAGGATCGTGTAGGTTTTTCTTGTTGAGGAATATTGTATTTATTGTTTGTAAATTTCTTGCATGGAAGGTGTCTTTTTTCATTATTTGGTCATGTGGCTCATGTTTTTCATAATTCTAACATGGTATTAGAGTGTGGATTCAGCAAACCCCTTCTCAATTTATGAAATTTTTTTCTTCAACAAGGGTTATAGGCTTCATGTTTGGAATCTCCTTTGTTTTTTTTGTAAATTTTCGAGGTGGGAAAATTTTTGGTACATTTGGAAAAAAAATAGAGTCTTCCATTAGATTAAGAGCTGTTGAGAAAGTCAAATTTTCCTTTTGTTTGGCCTAATTTGGATTCCTAAGGACAGGTGTTCAAGGGTTTGAAGCAGTTGTTTTTTCTAGATTTGGAGGGTAGCTGTGATTTTGGGGCATTTTGGCACAAAATGGACCTCATTGTTGGATTTAGGAGGTTGATTCAATGACTTTTCACTATAAATTTGTCGATATTATCTGTAAGTGTTTCTAAGGCAAAAAAAAATGTATAGGGGCTTGTAGGCCCCTATATGTCATATTTGTATGTGTTTTTTTTTTTTTAAATAAAAGAAGCACTAGCGCTTTATAGCACACCATGCTAAATATAGTGCTTACTATGTATAGTGCTAGTGCTATACATAGTGTAGGCAGGCCCATCGACATGAAGTTTTTGGGTAACTTTTTTTAAAATTTGGCAAAAAAAACCTTACTTAGAATTTTTTTTTGGTGGAAATTTTTTCATGTGGTTTTTCCCAACTACCCAAACTTTTCCAGCAATTGATTTTTGTTATCCAGCCACCGATTTTTCTTGGCATAGAGGGAATATTCCCTAGAATATTTCACGGGTGTCATGTTGACATCGGCATGACATCAATGGTATGGACTGTTGCAAGGGCCCCTTCTAACTCTCTTTGTGCCCTAAGAGATGTGTTTTTTTCTTTTGTCCATAACGACATATGATGGATTTTTGGCAAATGAGATATCATCGGAAAGCTAGTTCTATCAACTCTCTAGTGGTGTGGGTATCATCACTATTTTCTGCTATTGGTGCATTCTACAACCTTTTGAAGTCAAAGGTGTTGTTTTTAGTCCCAAGCTCATAAATTTTGACCTATTTCTCCATTTTTCATAATCCTAATAGCATTGAGATAGTCTTTCAGAGCTCTTCATAGCCATCCATGCACATTTTCTAGATTTCTCTCTAGGTACATTTTATTCAATTTTTGGTGTTTTTGCACTCTAGTGAAATACTTGGCAGTCTTAGCTCCTGGGAACTTTTTCATTTTCATGGGATGACTCATTTTTAGTTGTTCTACATGCATTTCCAGTATTTTGTCCTATTTTGTAATTGTAGACATGTTTTTATGCACATTCTCTTTTGTAGACACACTAAGATAAAGTGCCATTTTAGTGAATACTTTTTGGGGATTTTGCACATCCTATTGTTCCTTTTGTACTTGCACTATGATATAAAGTGCCATGGGGGATTTGATGTTTTCCTTTGGTTTTCCATCACACCTTTTGTCAAGTGAGTGTCCCTTCTAGGACAACAATGAATCCATTTGATTTTTGCCTCATGTGTGCGTGCTTAGTTTGCACACCCTTTTATTTGCAGGTTGTTTCTCCTACATGCACTTCTTGGTTTCATATAGTTTTAGTTGTTAGGGTTAGAGATGGCAGATATCTAACAATTAAATGTAGATTTAAGTAATAAACAAAGAAACTAAAACATACACAGAATAAATCGTAACACAAAAATTTAGCATGGTTCACCCAATCCAAGCTACATCCACCAAACTGCAGCCATCCAATACTTTTATTATCCAGTAAAACTTATTACAATCCTACATGCACACCCTTTTATTTGTAGGTTGTTTCTCCTACATGCACTTCTTGGTTTCATGTAGTTTTAGTTGTTAGGGTTAGAGATGGCAGATATCTAACAATTAAATACAAATTTAAGTAATAAACAGAGAAACTAAAACATACACAGAATAAATCATAACACAAAAATTTAACGTGGTTCACCCAATCCGGGCTACATCCACCAAACCGCAGCCATCCAATACTTTTATTATCCAGTAAAACTTATTACAATCTTGCGAATAATCACATTTTTTTAATCATACTGTAATACCCATTTGAACCCCTTTTTAACAAGATTAGAAGCTTCTAGATTTTTGGGTTCTACAAAACTGGATTTTTCCTTTTTCGTTGATTTTTCCCTTTTTCAGTGATGACGCGAATAAGTAGGAGGCAAAATTTTCTCGGGGGCTACCGCCCCCGGACCCCAGCAAGGATAGGGGTCGGGGTGTACAGTATACCATGGGCTATATAGTATAGCATAATCAGTTGCCACATACCAACAATCTCCTACTTGGAGATTGATCAGGATCCACACCAACACAATCTCCCACTTGGAGACTGATTCTGGACAACACTACTGTAATTACAGCTCCCACTAGAAATAAGTACCTTGGACCCTGTTGCTTTGTTATACTTGAATTCAACCTTGAAGACCAACTGAAGTGGAAGAGGAGCTCAGCTTCTCCCTTGTCACTGCCTTCATAAACATATCTGCTGGATTGACATCTATATGTATCTTGTCCAACTTAACCTATCCATCCTCCAACACTAACCAAATGAAATGATATCTCAACTGGATGTGTTTTGTTTTAGAATGCAAGACAAAATTCTTTGCAAGATGTATAGCACTCTGGTTGTCTGTAAACAAGTAATTTCTAGCTTGTTGTTTGCCCAACTCATCCATGAAAAATTGTAGCCATATCATCTCATTTTTCGCCTCCATTGCAACAACATACTCTGCCTCTGTGGTGGATAAAGCAACCACCTTCTACAATTGAGAAATCCAACTCACTGTTGTCCCACCAACTATAAATACATAACCTATGGTACTCTGCCTAGTATTTATATCCCCTGCTAAATCTGAGTCAACATAGCCTTTTAAATTAGTATTAGAGCCCCCAAAACATAAATAATTATTGGATGTACCTCTCAAGTATCTGAGAATCCATTTTACCGCATTCCAATGCTCAACTCTAGGATGACTCAAATACCTGCTATCAACTCCTACAACATGTACAATATCCAGTCTCGTGCATACCATGGCATACATTAAATTGCCTATAGCTGAAGCATATGGTACCTTGGACATTTTTTCTTCCTCCTCTTGTGTCTTTGGACACATATCCTTAGTCAATTTAACATGATGGGGTAAAGGTGTGTTGACAGCTTTTGCATTCTCCATATGAAATCTTTGCAACACTTTTCAACATAATTAGCCTGAGATAAAAACAATTTTCTATTTTTCCTATCTCTACAAATTTTCATACCAACCGATTTGTTTTACTGCCCCCAAATCCTTCATAGCAAAAGATTTTGCTAACTGTTGTTTTAGCTCACTTATGTGATCCATGTTAGACCTAGCTACAAGCATGTCATCAACATATAAACACAAAATAATGTAGCAATCATTATCCAACCTCTTAAAATAAACACAATGGTCAGAATTACACCTACTGTAGCCTTGCTCAGCAATAAAACTATCAAATTTCAAGTACCATTGCCGAGGTGCTTGCTTCAAGCCATACAAAATTTTATTCAATCTGCACACTAGTTTCTCCTTACCTTTGACCTCAAATCCTTGTGGTTGTTCCATATATATTTCCTTTTCCAAATCACCATGGAGAAAGGTTGTTTTAACATCAAGCTGTTCTAAATGCAAATCTTCAGCAGCCACAATACTTAAAACAATACAAATAGAAGTTATTTTAACAACAGGTAAAAAAATCTCATCAAAATCAATACTCTTTTTCTGTGCAAATCCCTTTACAACTAATCTGGCTTTAAATCTTTTCTTACCTCCATCCTCCTCTTTCAACCTATAAACCCATTTGTTTGGTAAAGCCTTTTTACCTGCAGGCAACTTAAATAATTCCCAAGTCTGGTTTTTCAGCAAGGAGTCCATTTCTTCTTCCATTCCATGCTCCCATTGAACCTTGGTATCCACATGCATAGCTTCATCATAATATTTTGGATCACTAGCATTAGTTAACAAAATAGTATACAAAGAGGGAGAGAATCTTTCTGGAGGTCTACTTATCCTTGAAGACTGTCTAATAGGAGTTTGTGGTATTTGTTGTTGCTGTTGTTGCCCAACATGAGGAACCACTGAAACATCATTGTTTGGAATATCATCCAACACTACATAATCATTTTCTTTCTTCTCATGCTGCAGCAACAGATCTTTGTACAATACTTTCTCATTGAATATAACATCCCTGCTTCTCACAATTTTCTGATTTTTAAAATCCAAAAGCCTATAACCAAATTCATCAATGCCATATCCAACAAATACACATTTCTTTGATTTTTTATCAAGCTTGGTTCTATTTTCAGAATCTACATGTGCAAATGCTTCACAACCGAAGGTTTTGAGAAAAGAATAACTCACCTTCTTACCTTTCCATGCTTCCTCTGGAATACCATAACCCAAAGGATTAGAGGGACCTCTATTAATTAAATAAATAGCAGTGTTTACAATCTTTGCCTACATTTTTAAAGGTAGCCTGATATGCAATCTCATAGTTCGTGCACGCTCCATTATTGTTCTATTCATGTGCTTAGCCACTCCATTTTCCTGTGGAGTCCTTGGGACCATTTTCTATCTACGAATACCATTAGAGGAACAATAATATTCAAATTGTTTGCTGCAATACTCACCACCATTATCAGATCTGAGACATTTTAGATTTTTACTCGTCTCATTTTCAACCAAGCTTCTCCATTTTTTAAAAGTTTCGAATACATCAAATTTCTGCCTAAGGAAATAAATCCATACCTTTCTAGTTGCATCATCAATGAATGTAACATAATACAGAGAGCCACTGAGAGAAGATACCTAAGTTGGTCCCCATACATCTGTATGCACAAGCTCCAATTTCTCATCTTTCTTTTGCTTCCCATCCTTGACAAAACTTACTCTCTTTTGTTTTCCATACACACAACTTTCACATAAATCCATATTAACATATTTTAGACCTGGTAAAACATTATTTGAATGAAGTACTTTCATACCTTTTGCACTCATATGCCCAAGTCTATTATGCCACAGTGCTGATTCAGAGTCCACAGCAACTGTATGATCTTCTACCTGCTGAACTGTAGCAACTGTTCTTGAACATTGACCTTTTTTCGTAACAATTAAAGTAGAAGGAACAGTATAACCTGTACAAAGATATAAGGTGCCTACTTTCACACCTTTTACTATCACTAAGGCACCCTTTGTAACCTTCCAATTTTTATCACTAAATATAACAACACAACCTTCATCATCTAGTTGCCCTGCTGAAATTAAATTTTTGCTTAACTTTGGAACGTGTCTTACCTCATGAAGTAGCCAATGATTCCCATTCTGCAACTTAATCTTGATTCTTCCCTTTCCAACAATTTGATTGGGTTCGTTATCTCCTAATAAACCAGCCCAAAATCCCCTTGGACATAATCACGAAAATAACTTCTATGGGGGGTAACATGAAATGAAGCCCCTAAATCTAACACCCAAGAATCATCAGCATTATCAAGGGAAAGAATCAAAGCATCTTCATCAAATTTATTACTTACCACATTTGCCTCTTTACTTCCTTCCTTTCTATCTCCTTCTTTATTTTTTCGAGACCAGTAATCTTTCTTCAAATGACCCGGCTTACCACAATACCAGCAATCCTTCTTGTCTCTAGATTGGTACCTTTTATCCTTTGATTTTCCTTGTGACTTCCCATGATTTCCAGAATTATTTCCTCTCTCCTTTGTTCTGCCCCTGCTTTTCACATTCAAAACACTGCCTGATGTGGATGTTCCACCTAAGCTTTTCCTATGGATTTCCTCGCTCAAAATAACACCAACAACATCATCAAATTTTAATGTATTCAAACCAGAAATAGAATTGCTAACAGCCATTACCAAGCTATTCTAGCTTTCAGGCAAAGAACACAAAATCAAAAGAGCCCTAACTTCTTCATCAAAGTTTACTTTTACAGAAGTTAATTGACTGGTGATCGTATTAAACTCATTTAAATGATTAGTAACTGACCCACCTTCTACCATTTTCATATTAAATAAACACTTCATAAGAAATACCTTATTCGAAGCGGAAGGCTTTTCATATAACTTCGCAGGGTTTCCATCAACTCTTGAGTTGTCTTTGCTTTTTTAATATTGAATGCCACTGATTGTGCCAGGCATAAATGAATACTGCCAAGAGCCTTTCTATCCAAGATCTCCCAATCCTCATCAGACATTGTTGTGGGTTTCTTGGTTTTCCCTTCCAATGGTCGCCATAAATCCTTCTAATAGAGATAGTCCTCCATCTCCATCTTCCATAACAGATAGTTCTACCCATTAAAATTTTCAACCTTCTTACCCTCGTCTACCATTTCTCCCACTCAACCGTGAGACTCCCACTCAGCCGTGAGACCTTCCTATAGACGATAATCGAAACACAACCCACTCTGATACCACTTGTTAGAGTTAGAGATGGCAGATATCTAATAATTAAATGTAGATTTAAGTAATAAACAGAGAAACTAAAACATACACAGAATAAATCATAACACAAAAATTTAATGTGGTTCACCCAATCCGGGCTACATCCACCAAACTGCAACCATCCAATACTTTTATTATCCAGTAAAATTTATTACAATCTTGTGAATAATCACATTTTTTTTATCATACTATAATACCCATCTGAACCCTTTTTTAACAAGCATAGAAGATTCCATATTTTTGGGTTCTACAAAATTGGATTTTTCCATTTTCAATGATTTTTCCCTTTTTTGGTGATGACGCGAAAATGTAGGAGGAAAAATTTTCTCGGGGGCTGCCACCCCCGAATCCCTGCCAGGGGCCCAGCAAGGATAGGGGTCAGGGTGTACAGTATACCATGGGCTATACAGTATAGCATAATTAGTCACCACATACCAACATTAGTGTACTTGTCATGGCTATCCCTCTTCAACATTATGAAGGGGTTTCTATTGTTGGTGCTAATGCTTCCTTGGTTTCATTTTGGAGTGATCTATGTATCTAGTTATTTTTCCTATGTACTAGGTAGATGCAACATACACTAGGGGCTAGTTACCATTGTATTTCAGTGAGATGGAGCATTTACCATATGAACATTCTTTGATTCCTATTTTTGGAGGAATCCTTCCACTTTCATTTGATTAGAGACTATTGGTACCTATATTTTCATCTTGCATATTACATGTTGAGTAGTGTCATTAGGGTCACTCATGTAGATTCATTTGTTGTTTATATCTTCAAGTTCTAGATGTTTTCCTTTGTTTTCCATTTGATTCGAGTAGTGTCATTGGGGACACTCGTGCAAATTATTGTCTCTCTCTTGATCAATGTTCTTCAAACTAGTTGTACTTGTATTTTTTACTTGCATGTTGAGTAGTGTTGTTGGGGTCACTCGTGTAGATTCATGTACCATCTATATCTTTGACTTTCACATGTTTGCCTTTGTTTTCCATCTAATTTGAGTAGTTTCATTAGGGAAACTCATGTAGATTAATGTCTTCTTGATCTTGACATTTGTATCTTTGAGTTCCATATTTTTTGCTTTTGTTTACCATTTGATTCAAGTAGTGTCATTGGAGACACTCATACAGATTCTTGTTATCTTGATCTTGGTCATCATTTGTTTTAGAGAAGGTTATTCATTTCAACACTATATCAATCATCTTTCAATAGTATTCTACAACTTCTTCATGCTTTGATGCTTCCTCTTTTTGGGGATATTGTTTTGTTTGGAGGCTTCTTAGTCCTTCACCTTGATTTGGAGGATTTTCCAGTCCTTCATTCACCTTTCTCTCTTTTGGAGAATATTTTTTCCCATGTGGTTTTCTCCTTTTTCTCTAGTTTTGAGAGATTGTTTGTTTGTACATGGGTACCTCACTAGGCCTTGTTTGTTGGGACCCATCATGCATTATATTTTTAGGGTTTTAGGTACTCCCTAAGTTCATCTTAAGGGGGGGTGTTAGAGTAATCGTGCATTAGCTAATAATTAATTAATCTTTAATTAATTATTAGTCTAATTCATTCTCATTCACTTAAGCTAAACTTAGGAGTGCTTTTATGATTTTATTAGTTGAGCTGTTATTCAATCATTTTGTCTCATTGCATGATATGTTGACACTTGTCATGATCTAATGCCTTTCTCATTTAGGGTTGCTCCTATATAGCACTCAGCCCTCATTGTGTTATCTATCTTCTACTATTGAGATTCTTAAGATTTAGACTCTCGAGCTTTCATACCTTTGGAACCTTTGAGGACTCTTTTTTTCCCTTGAAGATTCTTGAGGATCATTTTGTATCTTTTTCTTGTTGAGGGATATCACATATATTGTTCGTAGATCTCTTGCATGGAAGGTGTATTTGTTCATTGCTTGATCTTGTGGCTTGTGTATCTCATGGCTCATGTATCTCGTGGCTCGTATTTTTCACAATTCTAACAAAATACAAAGCATTTTCTAGACCAATCCTGACAAGCAACCAAACGATCAATCCACTACAATTACTAGGGACCTCCTTGGTAATGTTACTGACCTAAAAATATAAGAGTTTAACATGCATAGAACATAAAAATTGAATCACAAATTGTAAACCATATCTTTAAAGGTGGAGGAATGCAGTGCATTCTCCCAATCAGTCTTCAAAGTAACTTCCAATAGCAAAACCTTTCACCATCATCCATAGACAAGAACTTCCTTGTAGCAACACATACTTCCTTAGGAACAATAGGAGAGAACATATGACACAATAGAGATAATCAGAAACATCTCTCCAAATTTAGCATTACATCTAATCCTCGCCTTAATTTAGTTCTAATCCTCATCTTAATGCTTCTAATCCTCATCTTAACATATCATCATGATATCATCTCTTCTAACAACAAACATTCTTAATACTACTTGAATTGACATAAAAAAGGCATGAAATACAACCATGAACATAAGAAACACCACTATTAGCACACCATCATAGTGTACCATCAACATACAAATGTAAGTATCAGTAACAATCCAAACTGGGTGTTGATATCAATGACAAATAATGAAAAACATAGGTAACATATGTGCAACAATTAGTTTATATCATCTCCAAATTATGAACATATGCTTGTTATAATTGAATAAAAAATAAAATTTAACTTAAAATGTTGATTTCAATGGTCCTCTTAGGCCAAAAAGTGAGACAGGGCTTTATGCTTCCACACTTGTCAAAATATATTGAAGATGCATTATAGTAAGAGCACAAAAATGAAAGGAAACTAGTAATAGTGCTCATGTTGTAGAAGAGGTCTAAATTTCACATGAGAGTTATGAATGAGATATTAATGAATTGATAGTTGGAAATGAGATTTGTGAAGTTGAATCAATTATGCTATGATTATAAGGTTGTGAGGACATATTATAAATCCTTGAAGCTTGATGTAATAATTTGTGAGTGAATAAAGATATCATTTTTTGAAAGATTATTTTGTGACTATTCATAATAGCCCATTATGTGAGTAAGTGTTTGCATGAGGTTGTGTGGATAGATAATATTTCATCAAACCCTTTATTTGTGAGTGCATCATAAAATGGTATTTTAGACTATAAATATTGGTTTGATGTCTTGATTAAAATTTCAAATCAGTCAAAATCATGTTTTAATGGAATGCACTTAATACACTCATGCAAAGTGGAGTGGCATAAAATGAAGGGAAACAACACAAGGAATGCACTTTTCACTCTTATATTTTTCCCTCACTTTGGTGTACATAAGAATTGACATAAAAAAGCATACCAAAGTGGGAAAAAAAGATAAGCACAAAATAAAGAAGAGTAGTAAGAGCAATAATCTATAGTTAATTTGTGAACTAGACATAAACTTGAGTGTAATTAATAATGATATGTTCCTTATTTTTGTGTGTTCCATAAAGGAGTATACACAAATAAAGGAGAGAGAAATTTTGGATAAAAACATAGCATACTAACATCATAATCATAAGCACAATAAACTAAACATGAATGTAACTAATTATAAACATGATAAATGGAGTATGAAATCTTTAGTATGATCATTTAAAAAATTATAGGAGTATAAATATGTGATAAAGAAACCATGATAAAAGCATAAATACATACCTACATGTTTGATCATCGTATATGTAGATGAAAGATGAATATACCCTCACTTCCCCTACCCCTCTCCTCAAGTGGAATAATCATGAACATATGTAACCTAAAAAATAAAGTAAGTTTATCCCCCAAGTGGGAAGATCAAGTGAGAAGCATGGAAGTGTTGTGTTATGGATACAAGTTGGACTCGGACACAAAAAAATTATATTATTTTTATTAAATATTTTGTTGCACTTGCATTTAAAATAATATATACAAACAATGATTAAATGTTGGAAATGATTATTTATAATATTTAATTAAAGATAATTGCATTTAGTTATTGTAACCACCTAAAAGAAAATGTGTTATTGGGTGCATGAGATAAAACCAATGGCCACACTTCATTTATAATTAATGGTACATGTGTGGGAACATATTCCAACACTTGGATCAGATTTTTGAGGGCAACAAGGCGTGAAAAATGTTAACAAAAATTTACAGTTTTGTGGTTGGAAAAATGTAGGAAGTGCCACAAGTACCTGTAGTAAAGGCTATGTAAAAACAACAGTGTTAAAACGTGATAAAAATGTTACTACAAGTTGGAGGTGTTGGTGCATGTCTTTGTAAAGGTTCTTGCTAGAATTTTAATATATATTGGACCCTCTTGTTGGTGAATGTAGCTTGGTTTTGGGTGAACCACGTTAAATCTTTGCGTTGTCTTATTGCTATCCATTATTTATGTGTGTTCTATTTCTTTATTTTATTGTTCAAATCTACATTAACTGATAAATATCTACCTCCTAACCTTAACAAGTGGTATCAGAGTAGGGTCCAAGTTTGAATTTAACTAAAATAGAACAAAAGGGTCCAAGGTGCTTATTTCTAGTGGGAGTTACAAGGGCATTAGTGCTATGATCAGTCTCCAAGTGGGAGATAGTATGGAGTGGAGTTTGATCTGTCTCCAAGTGGGAGATTGTTGTGTTATGGAGACAAATCAGACTCAGACACAAAATCTTCATATTATTTTTAATAAATAATTTGTTGCACTTTTATTTAAAATAACAGTTGCAAAAAATTATTAAATATTGGAAATGATTAGCTATAATATTTAATTAAAGACAACTACATTTAGTTAATGTAACCGCCTAAAAGAAAATGTGTTATTGGGTGCATGAGACAAAATCAACAACCACCCTTCATTTGTAATTAATGGGGCATGTGTGGGAACATATTCCAATACTCAGATCAGAGTTTTGAGGGCAGTAGGGCATGAAAAATGTTGTAAAAAATTTATAGTTTTATGGTTGGAAAATGCAAGAAGTGTCGTAGGTACCCCCAACAAAGGTTGTGTAAAAACAATAGTGTTAAAATGTGGTGAAAAACATTGTTGCAAGTTGTAGATGTTGCTACATGTCTTTGTAAAGGATTTTGTTGTTGGAGCCTCTTGTTGGTGGATGTAGCCCAGTTTGGGTGAACCACGTTAAATCTTTTTTTTGTCTTATTGTTGTTCATTATTTTTGTGTGCTCTATTTCCCCATTTTACTGTTCAAATTTGCATTTAATTGATAGATATCTACCTCCTAACCCTAATAGGAAGAGCCTAAACTAGCACATTACCAAGAAAAATAAAGAAAATTATATATCATGATAAAAAAAATTGATCCACTAATACATATTTATAAATAAATATGTCATGTAGTGATGATATTTTTTATGTTGTCTTTCAAGCATTCACCTTTTGTTGCTTTTAAAATGTATCATCATATGTATCTTGTATAATATTTTCCTCGCTTTAATTTTCATTGTGTACCTTAACAAGTATAGAACCATATATTTTGCAAAGAAATAAACTACATTTTTACCTATATTTTAGGATAAATCAATCAATAGGCATTGGTAAACAAATATCCAATGAATAAGAGTTAAGAATTGATAAAATTTATTGTCATAAATATTTAGAATATTAATAAATAAATGTGGTACCTAGATCTTATTTTGATTTATAATCTAACTCTACCAAGTGTCCTAGTTCTATTTTTCCCTATATAAGAATGTAGGGCATATCAATCGAGCATGTGAAAATTTGCAAAAAATAAATTTAACAATGAGGATTGCTTGTATAACTATAAAATTGATAGGTCAAACTGCAAATCTAATCCTTTCATTTGGGTCTAATCTATGGTTATATAACTAACTTATTTTGAATTTTATGGATGAAACATGCTCACCTTGAATTCTTTTGCATATGTAAATTTTTTTTTATGTGGTCTAGACTTTGTTAATGGCTAAAAGTACGTCTCCATTTGGTCAAAGCCATAAGATATTTTAACAAATTCATACAATGGTTGAGAAAAATAAAAATTCGCATAGTATGTCCTTACATGCTATGCATATTTGAGGTTCCCTAAAGATAATACAATGAGTAATAATTCTTTTCTTGATACATGTTAGATGTGTGATGCATGATTGCTAGATATTTGAAATGAATTGTGGTTTAACCTTAAATACAACACCCTAGCATGTTATTCAAAAAAATTCCACTTCAAGTTACCTTATAATTGCTAAGTTGAGGGGAAAATATAGGCTTGATATTTGAATCTAAAATAGAAAACTCTTGGTCATTTCTATGAATTGTGCATCTAATTAGTATCATTTATGCAATTGAATCTAAGCATAAGAAAAGAATGGATGAAATGGAGGTTTGGGTTCAAAACTTAGAATGAATTCCTATGAGATCAACCTAAGATTATTTTATTTATAGATTTCCAAATGAAATTCATCATTTTACATAGTAGTCATTGCATTAGGGACAAGCAAGTCAAACTGAGTCCAACATGAAGGGGAAAGAGTAAGGTGTGCAATTTTCACAATTGCATTTTCCCCTACCTCAACTTGCATGTTAGCTACCATGAAGATGCATTTCAAAGTAAAATAAGGTAGCTAGTATAAAGTAAATATTCAATCAATCATAGAAAGAATAGAATGATAGATGTAGACGTTGCTTCAATATACTCTTTTGTAATGAGTGCTCCTCATGAAAAATCCTTCTAAAAAAGAATAAAAATATATAAATAGTAGCATTAATCAAAAGCATCTAAAATAATCATAAACATAACTATGAGCTATCTATGAACATAAAATTAAAATTGGGTACTTCCCAAGAGTAGCCATAAGCTAATGTCAAGGGGAAATAGATATTTCTTAGTATCAATCAACATTATATTATACAAGTAGCTAAAATGAGTTTGCACTTAGCAACTAAAATGATATTGTGCTTGGTAGCTAATGATTAAATAATCCAATGATGGTCCCTATAACCAAATTCAAAAGAGTGGTGTTAGAAACCTTGTATGTCACCTCCAATCGGTTATATGCATAAATATAATTATCTAGAAGATATTAGATGAGAAATAAGCATGCAAGTTCAATTTACATATAAGATACCACCTAGGTGACCATAGTATAATATATTATGATATGTCATGAGAGCACAAAGAGAATTAATATACCACAAAGTGAGAGAAGCCATGAATGCTGGATAAAAGGAATCCTACAAGCATACACAATATGTGAGATGTTCTTATGACAATCACTAAGAAAAAGACATAATCATTGTGTTAGAATTAAATATAATCATGGTTAGCATAAATTTGAGTGATCAAAAGCTAAAGAATGTGAGTGTAGAAATCATAGTAAGTATTGTTATCATTGCAAGGAAAAATATCATTTAGTAGCTCACATGATCAAAATATTAATCTTTATATTAGAAGTGTATATGGTAAAGAGTTGTGATATTGAGTAAATGAACATGTTTTGAACATGATTTTGGATCAAGAATCTAACATCATATTAACATGTAAAATAATCTCAATATTAGTGTCAGTCCATAAATAGAAATAAGAAATTGAAACATGAGATCATATTTGTAAGTAGAATTCAAAAAGGAGGAACTCTCAAGAGTAGTAATAATACAAATGTTTAATGTTAATATGACCCTAACATAAAGGGTAGTCAAACCAAATGGGCATGTACCATGTTTAGAAGAGATAATGAGGGGTTTCAACAAATTAAGTTTAAACTCTTTTTTAATTCTTATTTTAAATTTAGATTATTGGGAGTGGCCCAAAGGACCAAGTCACAAATCTCAAAATCATCTTGAATGATACATGTATTAAATTTTTTTTCAATATTTTATGTACATGGAGATTATCTAAGGTATGAACAAGTGACATTTATCAAGTGTTTATATTTTTTGTAAACATTGTTCTTTATATGTATTGTCATCAACGATACCCATAGGGATACCCATAAACATCATATTTCTAACTCAAGAAGCATAATGGCCTTAGTACCATAAAATATTGAGTAAGGAATGTGTTCCATAGGAGTAGAATGCTAGTGTAATAAGTCAACATAACATGTATAAGTTATATATTTTGATTAGTGGCATGCCCATTTACTATTTTTTAGAATTTACTCAAGTGTTTTTTTATTAGTTTATGATTGAGCATTACACTATGGATAATAGAGAAGAAAAATATTTTATAATATTAAATTTATCTAAAAAAATCATTTCCCTTGGCCACATGGTCTTTCTTCCAAAAGTATCCAAAAAGAATTTTTAATCCATCTATTCTTTTTACCTCCTCACTTTAAAGTGTGAGGATAAGACTTTCCTTTATATAAAATAATTCAAAGTACCTCCATGGTACCATCTCTCCTTTCAAATCATCTCATGGTGACACTTGTCAACATCTCATCTCTTGATCCCCATCTTTTGATCCCCACCCTTTATCCATTTTCATCCAAATATATGTAATTAATGTAACAACCACAACCCTATAATAAGGAATTTACTTAGAAATTTTAACCAAAAAGTAAAAAGTACTCATTCCATAAAAATAAAACATAAAAGTTCTTTCAATAATTGAAAATTGCATTTGTATAACTAATATCATAAACATAATATAATAAATTCATTTCACTTTTTCAACTTAAAAATAATAAAAAACTTTTCCTTTTACATTTTCCACATGAATAATTTCCATTAAATAACATAACATTTAATATTTAAAGAACAAGGTCAGAGATCCTTATCTAGATTCTTTCTTTCTATCTCCCAAAACTCGACATGTCATCTTCAAGAGGGATAGAATCACCCAAGTGCTTTACCTCCAACCATGGACCAACAATCCCTTGCACACCTTCCTAATAGGAAGTGGCTCTGCCCTTCAATGAAGGGTATAATTAAGAACCCTCTAGCAATTGCCATCTGAGCTTTGGTGTTGTGCCCTACTTAACCAATATTGTCAAACAACTATGGAGATCTTCCAACTATGAATGACAACTCTGATTGTGTTAAGTATTTGAAACATACCAAATTGACAAGTGCAAGCAAAGACAATTGCACTCACTTTGGCCAAAGTGTTTTTGATATATATACAATCGCTACTTTCTTAAAGCAAAGTCATTCATTCACCCACCCTACTCGACTTGGAGATCTTAATCTAACCTATGGCTAAAATATACTATATAACATTGGTTAACATTTCATACCAATTTTCATTTTAAAAAGTGATGCCTTTATCTAATTCATACTCCTAGACACCTATCAATCTCAAGCATAACACTGCTCCTTGAATACTATCCATCTTGAGTATAGTACTACCCCTATATGTTGAACACCTGAAATACTGAGAGGGGTGCATTAGTATTCCATTAAACCATTTAATCTTAATCCATCCAATTATCAAAACATATCTAATTGCTACAAGGAATGAAAACATGAAACAACCACAAGATCACATGACACATGAACACCAATATTTTTACATGGAAAACCCAAATAGGGAAAAACCATGGTGAGGATTAGCTCACAATATAGTATAACCAGCTATAAGATATTACAAAGGCTCACTACCATGACACACTGTTCAATAAGTCTCATAGCCAAAGATAGATACAAAACAAAAATGGCTACACAACCAAGATGTGAATTGATACAAAGTGCACCTTCCTTGTGTTAGATTCAGTTCCTTTGAAGCTTTGAATACAAAACACTAGCCTACTTTATAGTCACTCAATATTCACAATATTCTATTAATATTTAGATCACACACATGAAAATTCACATGTTCGCACTACTTCACATCTCATCTCTACCCTAAAATCTCAAAAATGTCTTATATCTACCCAATACATTTGCATACATCAATTAGGTTGGCCTAATTAGATGTAGCCCTATATTAATTCAAAATTGCCATGTTGGATCCACATTTGAATCAAAAAATTCTTTGCACTCAAACCAAATGTGCAACACTTAATTTAGGTCGGCACAGACCTAAAATAGATCTCATTAACATCCATAATACATATTTAATCTCAACAACATATATCAAACATTAGGTCGCCCCGAAATTAGACCTAATCATAAAATAAGCCAATTAATCAACTATCAATGATCCATCTAATCATATAATCATGTACCATATGGAATATATAGTGTTTTAACACCTGTAAATAGTCTCCCAAAATTGTAAAGTCTAATTCCAATCATCAGAAGAATGCAAACATATTACATTTACCTATTTACACTGTGTAAACCCAAAACTAAATGTCAAACTACTATTACTTGTAACTTTCAAACTATAGAACCAAAAAAAAAAAATATTGATCATAGATACAAAAAATAGTCACAAATAACATATTATAACCTCATAAGTAGATCTTATTACATGATCAATTCCAAACCAAGATACTAGATTAAAATATCTCCATTTTGTTCACTAGGATGGAGTAGCAATGTTCACATCAATGACAACACATTAAAAGGGTTATTTCTTCATTCCTTCAATAATATCCCCCTTTTTCATTGATGGCAACATGTGCCAAAAATTGATCTCCAAAACTCAAAACATACACCATCTCCAACTATCTTCAAAAACTTCAAACATGCATCATCTCTCCCTTCATTTGATTTATGCAACCATCTTAGTCATCAAACTTCTCCAAAAAAAATTCCCATCACCTAACTTTTGTCATTCAAACTTATCCCCCTTTGACATCAAGGACAAAGGGTGTGTCAGTAACACACTTGTAAGCTCCAAAATTGATGCATATGTACAAGTGATTAATCTGAGTGAAATGTATTGACTCCCCCTCAGGAAGTTATCCCAAAAGTTTGATCCAACAATATGTACAATGAAAAGATAAAAGCAATTGAAACAATGAAAGAATGTAAAAGTGAAAGATATTCAACTAGAGGAGGAGGCACCTTCAATCTACTTAAGAATTTCTTTCTAGGAAAACTTCCCTTCATTCCAAGTCCTTTTGGCTGTAACAAGCGATTTATACATTGATTCTAGTTCAACTATGCTCTCCTCTCCCTCATCTGGAGTACTTGGATTAGGATTTATCTTTGTAATTTTCTCAAATTCAGCAAGAGCACTTGAAATTGGTAAATTCTTGGTCTTCACCAAGTCCCCAAGCTATCCAAATCTCCTTATAATGTCTTCTTTTTGCCTTTGTAAAGTGAAAAACTTGTTCTGCAAATTTGTAATTGCAATCTAAGAGGTATAATCTCTGTCTTGCACTGGGTCATAGGCTCTGAAGGCATTAGATATTTGTGACTCAATAGAATCCATTAAGTCCTTAATGCCTTGAGTGGCATCCAACCACCTCATACAGTACAAAAACAAAGTATTGGCCTCATCCTTCCATTCATGCACTTCTTTCAGACATTTCTCCACTTTCCCATGTGCAGATGCACATTATCCTACAATTCTAGAAGTTTCTTTTCTGCAAACCTTGATTCAACATATTTTTCAATTTTCCCCTTCAGACTAGAGGCATACTTCTTAAGTGAATCTACTAAAAACTTTAGATTCTCAATAGGAGTTAAAGAATTATAAATTGTGGTACTAAGAGTAGCATCTTATAGAGACTTGATATCTTCATTAATCAATTATGTCCCCTTCTAATGTGTCTGTATTATTTCTTTTCTTCTATAGGTAATGAAAGACATCTTTGAGCTCCAACTTCTAAATTAGTGAGATCTTTTCTAGATCTATACTACCTTGGTACATCAAGAGCTATAACAACTGGGGTAGAATTTCTAGTTGGAATCTTATTTGCTTTGTGAAAAGACCCTTGAGTGTATTACTAGAGGATTCTCCAGATGGTTTTGGTTGCTCCATGATCTTTTGTGACTCTTCTTCATTCTTTTCAACCTCAAACTCTTCTTTATTCCATTCTTTCTCTTCTTTTTCTCCTTCACCAAAGGGATTTTCTTTTTGCTTGTCTTTGTCTTCATCCTCATCGTCATCACCTTTCTTATTGTCATCCCTATCTTTTTCTCCTTCCTTTTCTTCTCCATTTTGATTGTCTTCATTTGTTTGTTAGGGTGGTCTTAAGCACTATCATAAACATCATTCTTGTTCCTTCCTTGTTCTTGTTTTGCATTCTAGTTTTCATTATTAACACCCATGGTATTTTTAGTGTCTTCCAAAGGAGTAAAGATCTCTGGGGAAGCATTTGTTTCATCAACTAGTGGTGATGAGGATACCACATTCTCTATATCATCAATCTCTACTTCTTCTATAGTATGAACCTCCACTTTAAAAACTGGTAAGTTTGTAATCAGAGGAATATTTTCCTTTGCATTAGTGACCTTTTCTTTATCATGCTCCTTTCCTTGAGTAGTATTGGATGATGAAGCAACTATCATCCCAATTTTTTTTGCTATATTTATGATAGTATTCACTATTTCTTGTTTCAACTTATCTACTTACTCTTTTTCTCTTTCCATATGGTGACTCTTTCCTGAACCTTGAATTATTTATTGCATACTTCAATCAATGTAGTTTTGTCATCCTCAGATAAAGAGGATCCAATTTTCTCTAAGGCATCAATTTTTATCTTATCTTCAGCTTCAACTGCTTCATGCCTTCTTTCCACCAAGGCATCCCACACAACACTAGGGACCTTCTTCTCAATGTTATATCTGCTTCTAAAATAATAATGTATTGAATGATTGCTTTGATGATTATTTTCTTATCTTCTTCATATAACTTTGCAATACCTTCTAAAAAATCATCGCACTCTTACATATTACTGACTAAAACATCTAATTTCATTGGAGTACGAGCTCTTATCGGAGGATTTTCTTTTTATTTTTCTTTTTCTCGAAAGAGCCTTCCTCTAATTTCTTCTCCTTCTTCTTTTCAAGCTTATTATGGATTTGTATAGTGAAAGACTCTTTTTCTCTTTCTATTTCTTCTTCATCAGAAGTGTCCACAATATCAACCTTTTGCTTCTTCACTCTGGTGCTTGCTTCTTGTGAAGCATCTTCACCACTTGTGGTAGCACTACTTCTTTTCCTTGTAATATGTTCTTCATGTTCCAACCCAAGCTCAATTTCTTCTTCCACAACAACATTTAAGTTCTTCTCCCTGAATTCTTTTTGCTTCTTTCTTCTTCCATCGGTAGCAGGGGCTGCTATCGAAGGCACATTCTTTCTCTTGATTGTTCTTAAGTTGGGTCTAGAGGGAGCAACAAAATCTTAAGTTACTAGAGCACTAGGCTCCACCTTCTTCCCTTTAGCAACAACTCCAAAGGACTTGGGCAATATAGATGTAGGGGTGGAAGTTCTTCTTGATCTCATCAATCTGGAGGATTCACTAGCCATTTTGGATTCTCTTTCTCTAGCCTCCTTGATCTCTTCTTCTGTATAACCTTCTTGTCTAGCCCATTGCTCTAAAATTTTCCTTGCATTCCTCTAAATCTCTAGTTTCTTCAATTCTAAGTTAACTTTTGATGATTTTTCTTCATAAGTTCCGTGTCTTGGAAGAGAAGGGTCCTTAAGACTTTTGAGCAACAATCCAACATATCCCTCAACATCATTTTCAGAAACTTCATATCCAAGAGGCTCAATCCACATTGTTATAGGTTCAGCTGCCTTAATTATATATTCATTAGTTGAGACAAGGAAAGTAATTTCCTTTGCAAATTTCTCTACCGATTTTCAAGGAACTCTTTTCCTTTCATGCGTGTTCTTTTGAAACACTACAAAGAATGCAGTTAATGCATCATATTGATCTTTGAAGTCACCTAAACTATGCATATAGTCAAATATTTTATGTCCCAATGGCCTGCTCCTATCCCATACAACATATTTTCTACCAAGAAGCTCTCTCAAAAAATAAAACAACAAACACATAACCAAGGTTCCAAATTTAAATGCATACTTCTTCTCTCTGGTTTGCTTTAGGTTTTCAAGAAATTACTGTCAGAGCAACTCACATAGATCATAATATTTTCCATTCACAACCATTTTGTGTGCAACATAAATAACAATTGCAGAAACTAAATTCTCCTTGTTTGTAAAGTAAATATTGTAACCTATCATTATTGAGGCATATTTTGTAGCGAGGTTTATGATAGGTTTTGTTGCCAAGGCTCTCTTATCAAAGGTAGCACTAGTTAAATCCATAACAACCTCATTCTTTACAAATTTTAGAACTGGAACAGGTCCAATATCACACAACCCTATCACTACCTTGATCACTGATAGGTCCAAATAAGAGCTTATTTTATGTTGATTTTATACATATTTTAAGATACTTTTAAACACACTTTCTAGATAATGTTGTCATATTATACTATCCTTTCATATCTATTATGTAGACTTGAACCCAAAAATATGATGATGGAATTATGGTTATAATATATTAGTATTGAATGGTTTATATGAAGATGTGTATGGAATTTTGAATGGAATGTTATGTTTGATTGTGATAGTTATACTTGTATATGTGCTTTGAAAATTAACTTGTTTACAGCTGAAGAAGAATTGTGGCACACGACAGTTGCAAGATGAACCCACAACAAAAGGGAACAAGTCTAGACAACAAAACAAGGGAAGCTCTAGATTTGACCGAATGTGATGGTTGTTGATTAAAAGCACTTAATGAAGGTTGAACATGTGCTATTATAACCATTTAATGAACATTGAAGAAGAGGTCTCCTTCACTTATGGAATTTTTACAAATGGTTATATGTTTACATGCAATTGTATTGTGACAAAGTTCTAATCCTGATAGGATTCTTTTTCCTTTTTTAGTTATAGGTTGAATAAGTCAGTCTTAACTCTATGCTCTAATATCTAGGAGTGGAGTTAATGATTTCAATTAAGTTGTTGCTTTGGATAAAGATACCCTCAAGCTTGTATATAGTTGTTGATTGAATCTATAGGATAGTTAGTTGGTTTTTCAGTTTTATGTTATTGGTTACTTTTAGTTTCAAGACATGAAAAATATATAGAATGATTGAGTACAATCTGTGGAAATATCTTTTGTAATATTTTATGTTATGCAATGAATGGATATTAATTCATGGAATGAGTAGAATCTATTTTTTAGATTTGGGTTATGTTGGTTCCAAAAATTGCAACTTGTTAATCCTAAGGGTATGCCGGGTCCTATGGTTAGATTCAACAAGGTTTTGGCCAATATATGGAGTGATCCTATATGGTTTACAACTCCCTACACTTCAGGATTTACTAAACCTAGGTGGGTAAACCTCAATGATGAAAGAAGATTTAAGAATTAAGTGTATTGACTTAGGCAATCTATTTCTTATGGCATACAGGTGTGAAATAGATGAAAGAATTATATCTAATCCTACTAATATTGAGAGTTTGAATATGTGAATAAAGTTTATATGAAATGTTATTTTGATATTAATGTGATCAGTGCCTAATCCTATTGGGTGAATGGAGTCAGATGTAGATGATAAGTGTGTCTTATTTTTGTGTCTTAACTCTAATTATCTGGAACTTATAGATGTTTATAACTTGTATAAACATGCATGAATATCAGCTATCAAACTCTTCTTACTAATCCTAATGATATATTTTCGAATTACTATGACTACTCTAAAGGAATTTAAATCTTGTTTGGAGGAAACCAACTTGAGATGATTTGTTAAAGGATTTTAATTCCTGGTAGAAACCTATAACATGAACCACTTAAGAAGGATTTTAATTCTTTCACACAGAGACCAATTAAATTAATCACACGGTGACAACAAATGTGCCAAGATAAATCACATATATGCTTGATATATTGATTTAAATAATCATAAAAGACCACTCTGGAGACAACAAAGATAACTTGTAGGAATTAATTTCAATAGATAATTGAACACTAGATTAAAGTGTCTTCTCCATTAAATGCCTCAAAAGATGATACAATATGTAGCAGAATTCCTCATTATATATACTATGTATCTATATCCTAATTGTTGTTGATGATGATAAAATTAGGCCTTGGTTTCCCCTTCTTATATGGGAAGCAAATAAGCTTCAAGCCTTTTACAAAATGAGGAAAAGTTTCAAAACTACACCTCTTTAGTAATCTAACTATTTGTTTGATTAACATAATTAAAGAAATATACAACACTTAAAACATTGAGACACTGTGAATCCATTAATCATCATAGAAGACCCATGATCATTGATCTGGCAAGGTCTTCATCTCCCTGATAGAACATCCAAATGTTTTTGTCCCAATGACTCCTTAGAAGCTATATACTTTTCTTCCCATTGATATACTATGAAATCTGATGGCCATTTGTATTCTTGAATCTTTGGTACATTTGCAAGATGAACTTTCCACCGATTATCTAATAACACCTTTACATTAGTAACAAATTTCAAATACCCAACATCGAAAGCAAACAATCCATCCAAAATAAAGTTAATCCTATAAAGATTAATGTCACCATCCTTTTGTATGTGAGTAATACACTTAGGAACAATCTAACCAAACTCCTTTTTCCATTCTTCAAGGTCTCTTAGTTGGTCATCATCTTTCACTATCTCCAATATATACCACTGCGTTAGAGTATGGAAAGAATCCATTTGTGTCTTAATATTTTTTTCCTCTACCTATATGTACTAAAATTCATCCATGATCATCTTTACCATTTGCTTGGTTGGTTTCAATGTTGTAGGGGCATCAATACTCCTTTGTAAAACTCTGCACAGTTTGAACAAGGTGTGGTGTATAGGCTATCATTTTTTGAGCAGGGGATCCAACATAAGTATATGTGCTTTCATTTGATCAATGGCCTGACTAAGTGACTTGTAACTATCACATACATTTTATAATTTATCTATAACCAACTTCACCCTGTGTTCAATAATTTTTTCTATAGCCTCACAAATCTTCTTCTTTACTTCTTCTCGGGCTTCATGGTTGGTCTTCTTTAGTTCTTCCACTTCCTCCTAGAGAACCTTTATTTATTTAGTAGAAAAATTTTGTACATCATCCAATGGAGTACTTGGGGGCTGATACAACACTATCTCTTTGCTCTGTGAAGTTCTTGCTCCTCTTAGTTTCTCTTTTAATTTCACATTCTCCATGAATAACCTATTGACTTCATCATTTAGGAATTTTTTGTGCTTTTTCATATTCTCTTAGTCTATTCTCTAATCCTTTAATAGTAGCACGAGTAAACATGGTTGAATGCATAGTCATAGTGGCAGCTTCCAAAGGGGTTGTGTCTTGTATTGTTTTTACCATGGCCGCCCCTTTCATTCCTTGTATTACATCTAATAGCTTTGGCTTTTGTGTATTATTTTTCTTGATCCATATAGCTATGGTTTCAATCCTGGGATTATATCCTATACCACTTACTCCTTCATCAGAATCAAACTCTATAACTAGCATAGGATCTTCTTGGGCCCATACTTGGTCAAGGAAAAACATCTTCTTTAACTCCAAACAAGGGAAAGTGAGCATGTTACATTTTAAAATCATTTCTCTAGCCTCTTGTGGGCTAACTTCAATGTTGTCAATTCTTAATTCTTTGAAGGTTTGTGCCACCACCTAATCATGTTGTGATTCCTCAATCCCCATTTTATTTATCTCCACTCTTTTCTCAAATTCTTTTACCTTCATCTTTGTCCAAAAATCTTTGAATTTTGGAGTTTTAATAAAATCACCATCTTCTACGAAGCACTGAGATGTAACCTCCCTTTCATCTTCATGTATTTATTTACTTTGTTTCTCTTCAGCATTCATCCTTTCTTCAGGCTTATGGGCATTAGTTTCATGGACTGGTTAGTCAACCTTAACATCACCCTTTAATGACTGTAACGCATTGGATACTTCTTTAGTGTCTCCCTTCCTTTCACTTTCCCAATAAGGAACTAGTGGTTCAATCCCTTGCGTCTTTTGTCTTTTAAGAGGCCGTTATTCCATGGGGGATTCTAAAGTTGTACCCAGAGTGTGCTCTGCAATTCTCATGCCACTATGTTCTTGAAGATGTGCCTCCCCTCCTGTGACAACTTTACCATAAAAGTCCTCAAATCTATCAATTATCAATTTTTTTATTTTGATAGGATCCTTCTCCTCAACAAAGTAGCCTTAGAAATATTTGAACTTTTGTTTCCTTTCTTCCTCAAGTTTCCTCATAACTCCCAATTTTTTTCTTTTTGTAAAATACTTCTTGAAAAGTAAAATAGTTTCTTATCACATCTTCTTCATAGTCTACTTGGTGAGCAATCATTGGCTTAGTGAGGAGATTGTGTCTTATATAATTCAAATGATTCTCAAGATCAAAAACTCTCTCCTTTCCTGAATTCAATGAATATCTTGTCTTCAAATAACATTGCAACTCCTCCAATGTGCCAGAGCCTACTGACCAGTTTTGACACTTAGTAAGGTTTGGTAGAAATGTTCCCTTCTTCTATTTATGCATCACATCCTTCTCCATCCACATTATTTGCCACATAAACTCTATAAATGTTAGTCCAAGGGGCACAAACTTTGGCAGTATGTGTGGAGCAAGAGGGCATCCATAAACTCTTATTACTGACTTTAGGTAGGAAGAACCAATCTCTAAAGTTGTGTGTATGACCCTACTCTAGTTTTAGGGCTAGAGGTCTCAATAACTGTATTATTTTAGTGGTTTATCCATGACAAGGCTTTAAAAGAGTCTTTAGTCCCCACCGACATCGATGTCAACTACTTTGAAGCTATGGTCAGATATTTAGCCAATTCCCTCCAAGTCACCTTCTCAAATGAAGACTATTTCATGCCTAAGCCATACCACAATGATGCATTACACATTGAAGTTTTCATTCACAAACACAAGGTTAGACAAGTCCTAGTAGATGGTGGAGCAAGATTGAACATATGCTCCTTAAAATTGGTCAAAGCATTAGGCTTCTTTGATGCATGTGTGGATTCCACTAAAAGCATAGTAATCAAAGCTTATGATGATGAGAAGCATTCTTTTAAGGGAATTATCACACTCCCTATTCATATTGGGCTAGCAATCATAGATACCACATGCCAAGGATTGAATCTTGAAATTCCCTACAACATCCTCCTTGGTCGACCTTAGATTTAAAAATCAAAGGTCGTACCATCCACATATCACCAATGTCTAAAGTTCCCCTATAACAAAATTGAGATTACCATAACTGGTGATCTTGACCCCTTTCAATATTGCACCAACTTAAGGGGCATTTCCAAACATCAAGTGCTTATTAATCGCGAAGCTTCAACATCCACCTCATCCAAATATGTCGATCCATCTACACTCATCAAGTCATCCACTTCCACTGCCTTGACCTCCACCCTACCATCTACTCCCACCATTCCAATCGCTGATCTAAACATCAAGATCCATGACATGGGATGTGGTAAATACCACATGGAAAAGCTACAAATAAACAAAAAATTTGAGGTTGTTGAGGAGGTTCAAGCTTCCAATAATGATGTCAAGACTGGTTAAGAAGGCACACAAATAGATGGTCGTGCTTGGGTTGAAACCTTTTGGGCTCCTGATTATATATCTTCCTTAACCCTATCCACTTCCTTGAAACCTTGCATGTCCATGGAAAACCCACCCAATCATCATCCAACTATCCTACCCACCCTAGGCTAGGGCATGTGTCTCCTACTGTCACCTCTACCAAGTTACCTTGCCCAGTTGGTAAGGATGTGCAAGCTTCCTTTGATGTTAGCAATATTGAAAAGGATAGTCCCAAAGACTCCTTTGATGGCATCACCCATCTCATTCATCAACTCAATATTCCCTTCACTTCGCCTACTTTTTCCATTTCACTTGCGTCCATCTCCATCATAGATATGGATCAACAAGTCATAGTTCATGAAAAGCATAAGGAAAAATCTCCAATGAACAAGCTATCTTTAAAAGGAGATAAAGAATCAAGAGACATAATGAAAACAAAAGAATGCCAAGCATAGTCCTCTAGCCAAAATAAAAATCTATTGGACCCATCTAAAATGAAAGTAAAAAATGAAGACAAATAAAGGTTGATCTCCAAGTATGCCTCTTTATCCAAAATCATTGGGGGAATCTCTCAAAATCCAAAGACAAATAAAGAACTTGTTGATCCCAGGTCTTCATCTACATCACTTTCACTCATTCCATGCATTTCATTCCCCTGTCCGTATTCACACAATCATCACATCATCCCACTTCCACTAGCGATGTCTTTCAATGTCCCTTTGATGATGATCCCTTCATGTACCCTAGCTCATCGGTCCCCCAAACTCTTGTTCATCTGAATCCTAGTGGCCCACATAGTGTGAACATTAGGGATCTATCATAGCTTCGTTCATTCACCACTTTTATCATCTGTCATAATTTCCACTTACATTCCAAGTCTAGATTAGGTCCTTTTGCTAAGCACGGTCATCTAAACAAGGTCTCGATGTATCATCACAACATATCGGTTCTACACATAGCTTCTAAAAGTCTTGCTAAAATCATAAAATATAAAAAAACAAAATTGAAAAATAAAAAAAAATCGTCACCTTGATAAAAACCTTGCAAACAGTCATCTTGGTGACACCAACAAAAAAAAATCAGAAAATCTCAAAAATCATAAAGAGAAATAATCCATCCAATAGTGAAAACCACTTCGATGACACTTTAGATAAGTACCATGGTGAAAACCTAGAAAATAGGCACCATGCATAGGAAGTCTTTGCTTTGCCATCTACTATCACTTCCATCTACCTTTGTCCATAATAAATACCCAGTCTTCTGACACCCTCACAACACCTGTCATAAAGTCCTATTATTTCTTTCCATGGTTGACAACGATTGACATCATGCCTCACACATCATCCAATTTTCATCCTGATGAAGTCCTGTTATGTCTCATTCATCTTGATTAGTCCTAGACTTAACTAAGGGTAACACCCTAAACACCTAACTGCAGTGGGTCTTGCACATGGTTTCATATATCATAAAAAGACAAAAAAATAAAACATG
The DNA here is from genome assembly GCA_007258455.2 of Sequoia sempervirens. Classification (NCBI taxonomy): domain Eukaryota; kingdom Viridiplantae; phylum Streptophyta; class Pinopsida; order Cupressales; family Cupressaceae; genus Sequoia; species Sequoia sempervirens. The sequence goes on from VDFB02025391.1 coordinate 66,822, forward strand.
TTAAAAAAGACTTGAAAAAAGAAAAACACTTCAAAAAGACAAAAAAATCAAAACATGTCAAAAATCCAAAAAAAAATCAAAACATATCAAAAAGACAAAAAAAAAAACATTTCAAAAAGACAAAAAAATCAAAACATGTCAAAAATCCAAAAAATATACAAAAAATACAAAAACATCCAAATAAATCTCAAAAATCCCAAAACCCGAGTAAAAATCAGTCATAGTTAGAATGGTTGAACTATGTGGTCTCTGCACATTTGCTACATAGGAAAGGTCATCATTTGATGTACCCCCAAAACCACCTAAAGTCGGTCTTTTAAGTTTTTAATATCAACTAGTCATTTCAGGTTTAATAATCAAGTTAATTGGTCTTTTCGAAATCAATCATGTTAGTCGCTAAAATTTGTCATCCTTGATCATGGCATTAGTTGAACTATAAGGTCTCTGATTGTATGACGTAGGAAAGGCCATTAGCCGATGAGCCCCTGAGGCCATCTAGGTCAATCCATTAGGGTTTGTTGCATCAGTCAAATAAGTTAGACATAGTCAAACTCGGACACAAGGCTATCATCGAAACTTCAACATTGAAATCAACAAACTAGCAAACAACATAGTCCAATTCATCATCAAGTCAAATTCAATCAAATTTCCCAAATAACATCAACCTAGTCACTTTATGGTCCCCTTTAAGATGCATCCTTCTTGGAATTGGACCCCGTCAAAATATCATTTTCCTTTTCAAGATATGTCTTTCTTGATGACAGGGTTTGTCACCTCGTCATTTTCCTTTTCAGGATATGTCTTTCCTAATGACAAGCTCAGTCACATCATCATTGACCTTTTCAGGATGTGTCTTTTTTGATGATAGGCATCGTCAAACCATCAAAATTGTCCAACTATCAAATCGTCAAAATGTCAAACCGTCAAACCAATCAACCTTCGACAAATAAATATTGGAAAACACATTGAATGGCTATTGATTTTGCTGGTCTATTTTGTCTTATCTTTTTATTGTTTTGTTTCTTGGTCATGTTACTAGCTACCTCAAGGATGCCCCATAAGTATTTAGAGGTGTGATGACATCGAGCATGACCTACTTTTCCTTGATTGATGTCTTCAGTGTGTCTTGACAAAAGGATTGGGGTAACTTAACCCTTAGTATGAGTTAGGACATTCCTTGTTTGTGACTGTCTATTTTTGTAATTGGATGACCTTGCACACCTTGGTTTATGTCATATTAGGTTTTTTGTTGTCCATTTGTCAAATTTTACTGCCCAATGATGATTATGCAACACTTATTTGTACTTTGGAAAAATATTGAAGGTTTCTTTCTCCCCACTAACATCCATCTGCTTTCATGCTAATATTTCTTCTATCCTTCATCCTTTAGTCTTCTCACCAATTTTGAGAGCACATTCGTGTTCTCTGAACCCACCTGTCCTCTTGAGGGGGCATACCACTACCTCCTTGTCATCCTTCATCATCCTATTTTTCACTGGGGCATGTCTTGACTAAATTTCTTTGACACAACGCAACAAGCTACATTGTATCAAAGAGGGGAACAATGTAGACACATAAAAATAACCTACACCTGCAAGCTTTATTTTTCCATGTCTTACTTCTCAACATAATTAAAATATTTAATTATGTCCTATGGTCCAAATTCAACTATTAATTAAATAATTCTTAATTATTTAATTAATTCATTTTTTTATTCTTCTTGATTATTTAAATAAATAAATTACATTTATTTATTTAAATACGTCACTAATTTCCTATGTCCCTCTATAATTAAATAAATTCCTAAATTTATTTAATTATTATTCACTTTATCCCTTTCCTCTACAATTAAATAATTTTCATTAAATCATTTAATTGTTCTTTTATCTTTTCCTCCAAATTTAAATAAAATCATTTATTTAAATTCTTATTCCCATTTTCCCACCAAGTAAATAATTAAAAATAATGATTTACTATCCTAGCCCCACCTCTTTTGAATTAAATTCATTTTTAATTCAAAAAGTCAATATTGCCTCTTAAATCAAATAATTTTAAATTCTTTTTTGATTCTCCAACAATCTCTTTTTCTGTGCCCAATATCCTCTTGTCGCATGCATTCCTGTCTATTGATTTAATTTTCCTAAAATTGAATCGTAGCCCTCCATCTCAAATTTTACCCTAATTTTTCCCTAATCCTAATTGCTAGTTGTCATATTCAATCTCAGACTTCCATCTTAGGGCATTTGTCAACTATCAATCCTGACCATTCATCCAAAATTGACTCTCTTATAAAAAGGAAAGATCAACCTCATTTTGTCACTTCATGCTTGCAAACTTCATGCTTGCAAATTTCTGAGTACACTTACAATTTCTTAGTCAAATCCTTCAATATATTTCTATTTCTTTGTCATAGGTCATAGTTGTTCATGAAAATCTAAGGGAAATTTCTATTTATAGCAAAATTGAGAAGGGAAATGAAGGTGAATCATGGAGTGCATGAAGATTTTGGTGAGATTGTTCATTTGTTTATGCTTTTATGTTCCATTGTGCTTCATTGCCAACTAGGGTTTAGTTTATTTATGTTGTTTATTGCTAACCTAGATTTTCCCTTAGTTATAGTAGCAAAATATGAACTATTATCAGCCTATGCTCCCTCCTCCACCACAACAACAAGATTTAATTCCTCCATCAAATCCTACATCCCAACTACCCAAGCAACCACAAATACTTTCTCAACTTGCACCTAACCCTAACATTGAGCTTGTTCAATAGACTTACACTAACAAAGCTATGCAATACCCCACATATGGGGTAGAGGTGAGTGATGTCCACCTCATATCAGGAAAAAAACTTGTTGGACCTTCATCCCCCCAAATTAAATAACTAGAGGATGAGGAACCTACAGTTGAGGTTTCTGACAAACCACCTTTGGAACTTGAGTCAAATTAAGTACACCAAACTACCTCAAGTCCCAATCCACCCTTTCTTGAATGCCTAGCTATTCAAAAGCTTCACACATAGGTTGAGACAGATCTTTTAGGTCAATTAAAAGATGTGAGCATCAAGATTCCACTTATCTAAGCTATCAAAGACATCCCTATTTACACCAAAACTATAAGGGACTTATGTCTTAAGAAACAGGGAGGAAAAGAAAATATCCTCAGACAGTTCATGTCTTGGGAAATATTGCAAATATTATGTTAGGAAACATTACAGTCCCTAAGTATATAGATCCTGGTAGTCCAATGGTGGACGTTAAGATTAATGGAACCCTAATTAAGAATACTTTGATATACTTGGGGGGAAAAAGCAGTGTCATGACAAAAGAAACAATGTAGCTGCTATAGCTAGTTATCCTCATGCCCACACAAAGTATTTTATAGCTAGCTAATAGGTCCATAGTCAAGCTTGAGGGGATTATTGAAGACTTAGTGATTGTATTAGATTCTTAGGAATATCCTACTGACTTTATAGTGTTACAACCAAAATTTTATCTTGCACATTACCCACTCATCCTAGGCAGACCTTGGTTAGCCATAGTCGATGCATTTATATGTTGTAGGTCTAGAAAACTAATAATTTCCAATGGGACAATTACTAAGAACTTGGTTCTTTATCCACCTTACCAACCTTATGTTGATCTTGAGCAAAATATTTGGCCCGATTTGGATGAGGAGGATAGCTATTCTTTGCAAACACTGATGACTATAGAGTGCAACCCCTTATTAGAGACCAGGATGAAGATGACATCATTTCTCACATAATCCAAAATGACTACAACAAGATCCCACAACAACAAGACTACCTCATATGCCTACAAGACCCCTTGCAAAGTATTATACCCACCAATTTTATAGAAGAAATATCTCAAATATTTCATTTGTTGCTACCTCAACAATGTCTACCCATCATACGAAGTCTTGATCTCTCATCTATTCAAGAGTCATCCAAGGATTTGTAAATCATGCCAAGTAGGAAGTTAAACATAAATAATGCCTTGACAGAAGAGTAGTAGACTTCTCTACACACAATGCTACAGACACACTCAGTCGCATATTCATGGGATTGCCATGATATGAGTGGCATAGATCCTAATTTTTGTATGCACATGAGTTATATTAATGCTGGCTATAGACCCATTTTACAACCATAGAGATGCATGAATCCTTCCTTAAGAGAGATAATGAAAGCTGAGCTACAAAAGCTCCTTGATGCAGGTTTTATCTATCAAATATTAGATAGTGAATGGGTCTCACCTTTGGTAATTGTTCCCAAGAAAGGTGGGAAATTGAGAGTTTGTGTAAACTACAGAGAATTGAATACAACCATTAGGAAAGACCACTTTCCTCTACCCTTTGTATATCAAGTACTTGATTCCCTAGTTGGGAAGTACTTTTCTTTTCTTGATGGTTTCAGTGGTTACAACTAGATTAAGATTGCTCTAGAGGATCAATACAAGACTACATTCACATGTCCCTAGGGAACTTATGCTTACTTTGTTCATCCCTTTGGCTTATGCAATGCTCTAGCTACCTTTCAAATAGTAGTACTCAACATATTTTCTAACTATGCACATGGCTGCATGGAGATATACACGGATGACTTCACTACTTATGGTGAAAATTATGAGAACTTAGCTCTCAATAATCTAAAAAAAGTGTTCAAGAGGTGTAAAGAACACAACCTGTCACTCAACAATGAAAAGTGTTTAATGATGATGACAAAAGGGATTATGTTAGGACACTTTATATCCAATGCAAGAATTCAAGTTGATCCATAAAAAAAAAAATCATATCTACTATTAGAGTAATAGTTTGTTTACTTGATTAATTTAATCATATTGATTAATTAATTAATTCATCTTTACTTTATTTCACTTAAGCTAAACTTAGGAATCTTTATTTATGCATTATTAAATTAGTAATTTTGTCTTGTTCATTATGATCTTGACACTTGTCACATAATAATTTAATCTTCATCCTAGGGTTCACTTTAGGGTTATGATCTCCTTTCTTAAGGATTGATCTTTTGTAATTATTTACTTCTCGAGAACTTCTCGGGTAATGCATCTTTTGCTTCATGTTTGTAGAGCATCATTCTTGTGTCTCTTAATCTCCTTTTGTGGCAGGTTATTTTCTTGTAGGTGTTCATTGGGATTTGTGGGTTGTATTGTCAACTTCTACATGGTATTTAATGCAGTGACTATTTTTTTCCCTTTGGAGCTATTTTCTTCCGGAGGCCATGACTTTTGCCCATGATGTCAAAATCAGGCAAATGAGATATCATCAGAAAGAGGACTTAGAGTACTTTCCAATGGTACATGTATTTTTTGGAGATTTTTCTTGGGTCCATGTTATTTCTAGTCAAAGTCAGATCTTCTTTTCTAGAGTTTCCTTCAGTGTTTTCAACATAACTTTTGTATATGATGTCAAAAATGGCCAAATGAGATATCGTCAGAAAGCTTGTTCTGATCTCTTCATAGTGGTGCATGTGGTTTTTAGATTTGATTTTTGGTTTTTTTCCAAAAATCGTTCTTCTCAGCTATTATCCTTTTTGGACCTTATGGGCTCACATTTCATGTATTTATCATCTATAAACACACTGAAATAAAGTGCCTCAACATTGTATGTGTAGTATTGGGATTCTTGCACATCACTTTGTGCCTTGTTGTACTGACACTATGATATAAAGTGCCATGGGGGTTGATGTTTTCCTTTGTTTTTTCTTCATACCTTTCTCATGTGTATGTGAATTTTTGTTTTCACATCCTTTATATCTTCTTGTACTTTCATGACTGCACTTTCAAATGTTCTTGGTTCCTCTTCATGCACTACTTTCAAGAATTTAATTTCAGTGTACTTGTCATACCTCTTTCTTGTCAGCATTATGGGGGGTTTCTACTATTGGTGCTAATGCTTCCTTGGTTTCATTAGAGTGAGCTATGTAGACAGTATTTGTTCCTATGTACTAGGCAGATGCAGCGGTTGGTTACCCATGCATTTCAGTGAGATGGAGCACTTACCATATGAAAGCTCTTGCATTCCTATTTCTGGAGGTGACCTTCCATATTCACTTGATCAACTCTTCATACTATTGGTACTCATGCCATATGTATCTTCAAGTTCGTGATGTTTTGCCTTGGTTTTCCATCAGATTCAAGTTGTTTCATTGAGGGAACTCATGCAGATTCTAGTCTTCTTGATCCTGATCATCATTTGTTTTAGAGAGGGTTTTTCTTTCAGCATTTCAAGAGTCATTCTATGACAGTGTTTGCAGCTTCTTCATGCTTCAGTGGTGTTTTCCATGTTCATCCTTTGTTCCTATCTTTTGGGATAATTTATTCTTGATTAAAGGCTTCTTTGTCCTTCACTCTTGTTTGGAGTCTTCTTAGACCTTCATTTGAATTTCTCTCTTTTGGAGAGAATCTTTCTCCATGAGGTTTTCTCCTTTTCTCCTATTGTGAGAGATCTTTTACATTTGTACATGGGTACCTCATCTAGCCTAGTTTGTTGGGAGCCATCTTTGCTTTCATCCATATGTCCTTATATTTTTAGCTTCCCCTAAGTTCATCTTAAAGGGGGGGGGGTGTTAGAGTAATAGGTTGTTTACTTGATTAATTTAATCATATTGATTAATTAATGAAGTCACCTTTACTTTATTTCACTTAAGCTAAACTTAGGAATCTTTATTTATGCATTATTAAATTAGTCATGGTGTCTCGTTCATTATGATCTTGACACTTGTCACATGCTAATTTAATCCTCATCCTAGGGTTCACTTTAGGGTTATGATCTCCTTAAGGATTGATCTTTTTGTAATTATTTAGTTATCGGGAACTTCTCAGGTAATGCATCTTTTGCTTCATGTTTGCAGAGGACCATTCTTGTGTCTCTTGACTTTTGTGATAGGTTATTTGCTTGTAGGTGTTCATTGGGATCTATGAGGTTGGACTATCAACTTCTACATCTACCTTACCTATTCCTTAGAAACAAAGAGATATCGAGAGTTTCCTTGGTCATGCAGGCTACTATAGGCAATTTATCAAAGACTTTAGTAAGATTTTTGCACCATTATTTATTTTACTGAGTAAGGAAATTGAATTTGAATGGACCTTTGAGTGTCAACACTCATTTGAAGAATTGAAGAAAGCTTTGACTCAAGCACCTATGTTAAGAGGACCAAATTGAACTTTTCCCTTTCATATACATTTAGATACTTCAGATTTTTCCATTGGAGAAGTTTTGGGTCAAGGATGGTAACAAGGAGTATGTAATTTATTATATCAGCAAGAATCTTCAAGGGGAAGAGTTGAATTATACCCTAACAAAAAAAGAGACGCTTGTTGTAGTATATGCTATTAATAAATATAGGCACTATATTACTATCTATTCAGTCTTTATCCATATAGACCATACAACAATTAGGTATTTGATGAAAAAATTGGTAGTTGGGGGTAGGTTGGTAAGATGACTACTTTTACAGGAATTTGACATTACCATAGTAGATAAACTTGGTAAAGAAAATGTGGTCACAAATTTCCTATCAAGATTTCCAACAAAATCAATTGAAGAAGTGGTGGATGATTCATTTCCAAATGAAAACTTATTTTCTCTACAAGTGTAGGTACACTGGTATGCAAATATTACCAATTATTTGGTTACAGGGAAAATTCCTCCACATTTTTCTCCAAGGGAGAAGAGGCAGTTGGTTCATAAATTGTTTCCCATACTCCTAGGTATATGATTATCTGTTCTATACTAGGCTTGATAACATCATGAGATGTATTAGGGAGGATGATATCTTTGACATCGTGAAGGAATTTCATGATGAGCCATGTGGAGTCCATTTTACAACAAAAAGAATAGCCTTTAAGATCCTCACAACTAACTATTATTGGCCTACTTTGCACAAAGATGTTAAATACACAAGAAGCCATGATAGGTGTCAAAGAATGGGAAGACCAACCAAGAGTGATGAGATTCCCTTATAACCTCATTTGACATTGGAACCTTTTGAAAAATGGGGTTTATATTTCATTGGACCAATCTTACCTACATCTAACAAGAAGGAATATATCCTTGCTTGCACTAATTACTTGACAAAATGGGTGGAAGTAAAGGCCCTATAATTTTCTAGAGATGGTAATGTCGCTAAGTTTTTATATGAAGATATCTTTACTAGGCATGGAGTGCCTAGAGAAATAGTCATTGATCAAGGACCCCAATTTACTTTTGATATATTCACCAAGCTGGTAGAGGAGTACAAAATTAGACACAAGAAATCAACACCCTACCACTCTCAAGCTAGTGGCCAGGTAGAAGTCACTAATAGGGAGATTGAGAATATTCTCACCAAGATAGTGTAGTTGCATAGGAAATATTGGGTTGCAAGGTTACCTAAGACACTTTGGGCATACATAACAACTTGGAAAACCACTACTGGTTTTAGCCCTTATGAGTTATTCTATGGTAAGACAACAATCCTTCCTATTGAATTTGAATATAACACACCAAGGATAGTAGTAGAGCTAGAAATGGATTTAACAGAAGCATAATAGGAAAGGACACATACTTTAAATGGGTTGGATGAGATAAGAATGGAATCAATACATCATATAGAGGTGGTACAACAATAGAGGATGAAGTGGCATGATCAGTATATTAAAACAAAGGCATTCACTATGGGGGATTGGGCACTATTATATGATTCACCGTATAAAGACTTCAAAGGAAAATTTCAGTCCAGATGGTTGGGCACTTATGAAAGTACTCAAGTTTACCCTAATAGAGTAGTAAAGTTACACATTATTAATGGAGTCTGATTTTCACTTCTACTAAATGGCCATAGATTGAAGTTAAATAAGAAGCCATTATAGAAGGATAATTTTATATTCACTATTTCAATATGATTTTATTAAGGATCTAGGATTGGTTGCACGAGAATAATAACTTTACAATGATTAAATTGAAGTTCTTTAAAATGTACTTGAAATTCTTAACTTCAAAAGTAATTGAAATGCTTAAATGAATAAAACAATAACAATGTGATAAAAAAATAATAGAGAGAAAGGGAGATAAAAGACAAGACTTGAGTTAATAACAGAGTTTTCCAGGTTGGCTATGTCTTTGGGTCCTCTCCATTAGAGTGACTGATCCTTGATTATGCTCCAAAATACAATTGCAAGGATTCAACTGATACAAATCTCCTCATAGCTCTTGAACGATAATGAATTACAAAAGTCTTCTTGCACAAGTACAACAAGCTTGACTGCAAGCTCCAATGCACAAAGTTGACAATTCAATATCAACGTCCTAGCTCTTAGCTCTCAGAAACTCTCTCTCACCATTCTTCACAAAACTAAAATTTGAATGCCTTCACATCACCTAGAATGAATAAAAAAAGAACCTACCCCCCTTTTTATACATAAAATAAGCCTAATAAGGCTTAACCACCAAAATAAATATCTAACCCCCTTTAACAACTCGTACACTGACTCATTTGTCCTTTGGGGGCCTTTTGGTTCAAAATGATTAGGTGGGTTTTGTCCATTTAGGCCTATTTAGTTAGATTCAACCTCCAAATAATGGTTATTAACAACCACCACCATATATATATTAACAAGTGTTGATGGCATATCAATGGCCTTATGTTTTGATAAATAGTGGGTTGGTTGTTCAACCCTCGCTGAACACATTTTACCTATCAAACAAAGAATTAAACTCGACAAAAGGGACTAAAACCTATTTTGAGTATAGCCCATGGTGGGTGGGCTAATAGTTTAGAGTGGTCACTTGGTATGGACAGGTAGGGTGTTCAGATCCCACCAACAACCTTTTATCCTTACACCATTTGAATGGCCGTATCTTGAGCATACAAACTCCTTTTCTTCTCGTTCAAGTTGTGTTGGATTCAAGATTCTAAGCTCTTTCTAATGGTACCAAATTCTAGAGCATTGGAGACACTTCAATTTTCACTAAAAAAATATCCCCCAGATCATGCCTCCCCATTGGAGAACTTTTGGACCTCCAAAAGTTGCATTTATTGAGAAATTAAGTGAGGGAATGGCCTCCCCACTTTTCTTGTATCCTTTGTTCATCTGAACACCTAGCTCATCACCACAATCAGGATTGCAATAATGTTGTTAAACATATGCATCATTTTTTCACTTCTATAAGAATCTACATCATCTCTCACAACCATTAACCAATAACCACTGACTAATATCATGCTGAATAATAATGCATATACAAAAGAAAATGAAGCAACAACATGTCTATCTTTCACAACAGGAGCATTTTTACCAAAGGGACCATCAATGCTTTCATTTACTGCTTCCTAATGTCATCTTTTCGGTGTATCCTACAACATATGATTAGCCTTGATTACCTCAAGTTCATGTTTAGAATCACCTGACTTGACAAAAATAAGGGATAAGTCTTTACTTGCATTGACCACCCTTTTTAGCTACCCTATGTTTGCAAAAGATCTACCAGTCTTGATCCTATGAGCATGTACTATATACCTGATGCCATCTTTAAAAAAATGATAATGATTAAGTTCCTTGTAGAAAATATCCTTTGGATCATACAAATATGGGCTTCCCAACACTATCCCATAGACATCTAGTGGAACCACATCAAATTGCACCTCATCAACGAACTTACTTGTGATTGCGAATCTTAAAGTACATTACCTTGTGACTTGCAATTCATTTTTTTCACAAACCTATCCTAGTGGATAAGGTCTCTGAAGCAATGTAGTTTTCAATCCCAAATTCCTTACAACATCTTCTGAGATGAGGTTAATTTGAGACCCACTATCTATGAGAGTATCAATTTTAGTGTGCTTAGCAACCACCCTTATGTGAAATAGCTCATTTATTTTCTTATCTTCAAGAACATCAAAAACTTGAGAAGAAGAAGCAAAACTAGCAACAAAAACATTGGTAGTAAAATTCTTACCTTTCAATCCCATTTTTGTGATATTAGTCTCATCTTCAAACTTTGAACCAAGATCCATAACAACATTTGTGGTCTCCTTCTTTCCTTTCTGTTTACGAGTCCATTTTGGCTTCAATTCTAGATGCAACTTCTAGCAATGATTTGCATCATGACCTTCCATGTCACAATGAGAACATTTGATCTTATCCTCCTTCTTAACGGTAGTTGTCTTCTTCCCCTTTCTTGCATCTTCAGACTTACATTTAGGCTTCTCCGTAAAAGTACCCTTACCTCTTGACTCTAAGTGTGTGGCCTGAAGACATACTTCATCCAGATTACTAGGATTCAAGAACAAAGTAGAATGTTTTAGATAAGAGTGAAGACAACCTATGAACTTAAGAAATTTATCTTGGGTATACAATGGAACATTCAATGCAATAGCCCTCTTCTTGAACTCATGGGTGTATTCTTGGACAGTTTGACCTTTCCCTTGCCTAAACATTTTCTAGTCCATCATTAACTATTGCATATGGCCTAGGGGATAAAATTGCTTCTTAAGAGCATTTACAAATTCCACCCAAGTTAAATTGACTCTACTATGCTATGATATTTTTGCTCGAGTTCTACTCTCCTACTAGGTGAGAGTTGATCCTCCCAACCAAAGAGTAGCTAATTGGATCCTAGAAGCATGTAGGTTCTACCAAGTTTACAACCCATTAGCTTAGACTCTATAATCACCTCCTTAGATATCAGTTCGATCATGTTGGTCCACATGAATTTATCATGCATTCTACTCAATTCCATCCTCAAATACTTAGCATCCACATCACTACTATAGTTAGGAAACCAACTCCAAACATCAAGCTTCTTTCACACTAGGTTAATGTATTCAGGTTTCACCAAGAAGTCATCTCTAGTTAGCTCATTAGACCATATATCTTTAATTCTTTGGTGATTGTACTCTTCCAACTTTTCATGTATGTAAGCCCTAGTGTCCTTTGTGGGTAAATCCACATAAGGAATCTTTGAGAAAGCACTGTTAGGGTCATTATCAAAGATTTTTATTGTATACTTTTTGAAGTTTGGTCTAGGTCTCTTAGTAATGTTGACAACGGTTGGTGTAGTGATTTTAACTTCAATTCAAACTATAATGCTTATGAAATCACTTTTATTTAAAACCCACGAAGAACAAATGAAACATAGAAAAATAGGGTTTACCACCAAGATGGATTGATCAAGATGGTAAACCAACTAGTTTTCACTATGAAACATTCAATTATGAGGGCCAAAATATGCAAATAATAATAAAAAAATTAACCCTAACTATTATAGCAATTGCGAGGGGATTTCTTAGAGATCAAAATGATGTGTACCTTGCTATAAGAAGCTTATTTTTAGGGTACAAAGGACTCATTTTCCTTTAGTGGCGAATGGGTCCCTATTAGGGTTTCTAAAACTAAGATTTGGGTTGTCTTCCTTGCTATTTGCACTCTCAAATCCTTGGTTGTGAGCTCTTGAAAACTTGTAATCAATTATGTAGCTTCAACTCTTTGTTCTTGCACTTTGAATAACAACTTTTGCGGCTTGACAAATTTTACAATTTTGCTCTAAACTTGCTCTCCACTTGATCTTCAACTTGTAAATTTGCAAACACACATTCAAGGGAAGAAAAACTTGTTGATTGTTAGTGATTAGGGGTTTTCCTTGGTCAAACCCCTTCTAGGTAATTAAACCAAATCATGAGATAAAGAAATTGAAGTATGAAACATGAAATAATACAATTGATGATACCTTGAAAGATGTCTTGTAATGTAAATTTGCAAACTAGCATGTACTTGAACTATAGTCCCACCCAACCCGGGTGGGGATTATAGTTCCCCTGCTTAAATGCTCCTGGGATTGATTCTACTAGAGGATCTAGAGGATCGCCATATATGGATCTAGAGATGCACCCGGATAGAGAACTACAATAGGATCTACTAGCACTGAGTCAACTGGCTCTGGGTCCGGATCAACTGAAACTGCAGCTTCAATTGCTCCTGGCGAAGATGCTATCTTCCCCTTTCTCTACCTATGTTTATGTCCATGAAGAATGTAGATCTTGATCTCAATTAGATGTGAAACAATGTTTGCAAGAGGGATCTTTAATGCTACATTGACAATCTTAGCTCAACAACATGCATGAACGTATAAAACCCTTGAGATGATTAAATGATCTTGAATTGCTACAATAAACTTCACTAATCTACCTTGAAATGCCTTATGAATTCTATTGAAATACTCTTTTAGACTCCAATTCACTATAAGGATTATCTCTCAAAGTTTCTAGGTGAAACAATGTGAATTAACCCCTTATTTATACTAAATTAGGAGATTAACCCCAAAATTCAAACAATTAAGGTTGACACTAGATTTGGAAATAAACATTATTAAAATCTTTCCAAAATAAAATTTAGAAAGGGGGTCCTCATTAAGGGAGGACCCATTTTCCACGAATGGGTCTTGGCACTGTTTTTTAGGACCTTACCTTCGGGGAATGAAATAACACTAAAAACCCATGTAGAATATGTTGGTAAAGGGGGATCTTATAGAGGGAGGAACCATTAACCACCTAGGGAGAATGGCTCCTAGCACCAATTTCTAGGACCTTGAATTTTCCCAATTAAATATTTTATTATTTAAATTATGGGTTTTAGGATAGATCTTCAAGAGGTGTCATAAATAAGGCTTAAATTTGAATTAAAGGGGCCAATTAACCACGATTAATTAATGCCACCCTATATAAATGTGAAAGTGTGTTACACAAATTTACTACACCATAAATAGGGTACAAGTTAAGTACATTTTATTAAAATATCCCCATTAGCTTCATTAATTAAATCAACCCTAGAAAAGTGTGAAAGTGTGTAACAACACTTTACAACACCTTAGAGAAGATGAAAATTAGGTGTATTTAGCTTTAAAATAGGCCCCAATTAGTGTTAATGTGTACAACACATTACAAGACTAACCCAAGGTTTAGTTAAGTTAATTATATGTCAATTATTCCCAAATTAGGTGTGAAAAAGGACTACTTTTTTCTATACTACAATTTTTCCCCACTTTAGTGAGAGGATGACCCCATGTCAAACTCACACTAAAGTAGACATTCAAGACACTTAAGTATGCAACAATAATAAAGATACATGATCATACCCTATCAAAGGCCAAGAAATATAAATAAAAAACAAAAGGATCAAGCCCAATCATTCCAACATGATGTGGAACATGGTTGTTTGTCCAAGAAAAAGGATCAAGCTTCGACAGTCCAACGTGATGTGGAACACATCTAAGATTTTTGTCCATAACATGCGCTACCCACTCACGGGTAGTGAAACCTTAGTCTGTCCATTAGGTGAGTTGTTTGAATGAGGTAGTTTAGTGAGAAAGTCATTCCAATGTGTCGTCTTCTCACTGTAGAATGAGAAAGTCATTACCAAAGTTATCCTCCTGATAACTTTAATAAGGCACCACAATGTAATGATTTTTGTAAATGCTTTTGTAATGTATGAATTTTGTTAAAGGGGATTTTTCTTTGTTCATGTAAAGGTCTTCTTTCTAGGGAGCATTGTGCCTAATATCTCCAAGAGAGGACAAGTCAAAGGTGTTAGATTGTCACTCATGGGTTGCCTCATTCACATCATGCCATGATGGTAGATTGTACACTCTTGGAGGAAATAGAACCCAATGACAACACCAAGAAAAGGACACATCACAAGAAGAAAGAAAAATCATGCCATGAAATATTTCAAAAGATGACATCGATGTATGCACCCACTTTAAAGTGATTGCTACACCATCACTGTGAGCAATTGCTTTAAAGTAGCCAATGTTTTTGCCTAACATGAGAGCTTTCCTTAGAAAACCCTATGCCAAGTTATATGTTTTCGAAATAAGCTGTGTCATGAAATAGGAAGGGAGGGTTTCCCCCACAAATACATAAGGGATCTATGGATTAGGGGTTTGTATGTCTTTGCTATAATTTTTTTATAGAGCATGGAACTTTCATCATTCCCCAAATACTCATAGAACTGGAATAATGACACATTAAGAGCAAAAACAAAGAAAAATCCTTTCAAGTCAAAATGAAAGAGAGCTAAATGTCTCAACGCCTTGCATCATCCCCAAAAGGAAAACACAAGACAAATGAAAAGGATAAAATGTTTATGACATAGAGAAGAATGAAGGTACATATAGAGGAATGCACAAAGAGAGAGAGAGAGAGAGAGAGAGAGAGAGAGAGAGAGAGAGAGAGAGAGAGAGAGAGAGAGAGAGAGAGAGAGAGAGAGAGAGAAATACATCAAATGAAACATCACAGGGGATCACATTACACACATGCAAGCACATAAAGAAACATGAAAAAGAAAAATACTAGTAAAGCACATGTGAGTCAACCTAAAGTAGGTCGTCTGCATCCCAATCTCGATTTGTATAAATAGAAGGCTGAAAACTAGCCAAAGGGACAAGAGAAAATTTTGAACTAGGGAAAGCACCAGGTTCAACACCTTTTCTAGGAGATTTGTCATCTAAACTCATAGAATAAAAAAAACAATGTATTCAACTCATCATGCACTTTCTCATCAATCTTTGTAATATCAATGTCATCATCTAAATAAATCACAATGGGAGGTTGAATAACAATATCCATGCAATGTTCTTGTTTATTTTGTGATGAGGGTATAGAGTCATCATGCATTGCTTTAGGTAGGTTCAAGTTTTGATTTTCTATGTTGTTGTCTTCTTTTGTTTGTAATTTGTTGATGGGTGTTTTTGCACTTCTCGACACAGATAACACACACGTGTGGCGCCTCTCTTGAAAGGTGAAAATCTACAACTAATTTTTAGAAAATCACCCCAAGTTCTCTTGAGTGTCAGGTCATGACAGTGCAACAGCAACTTAGTGTTGATGTGTAATTTGTTAGTAATCACAAGGGCATTTATGGTTGACAAATCCTGGAGTTTCTTGGGTCTATGATGAAGTTTCAAATTTCTGGAGATTGATGAACAATGATAAAAAAATTGTTATAACAATCTGGAACTTGTTTAAATCATCATATTTTGCTTTGTAGTGATGCTTGGAAGTGTATGTTTGATTTGGTTTTGAAAGAAAATTCAAAAGGATGAAAGGTTTAGATGTATCCCTAAGTTTAAAACTAAGATGAGTAGTAACAATGGTTGATGCTACAGTAGATAGACTCCCAATACTGAGTTTTTCTTAACCAAGGGCAACCTACAATCTCACAAAACTAGTGAAATCTTCTAAGGCTTACTTATGATTTCAAACATCCACATGAATACTTAAAGCATTCACATACATAGTTGAAGTTAAGTGTTGTAAATGAATTAGCTTAGACTAACTTTACACATAAATTTGTCATTAACAAATGGCCAAAAGTATGAGCTGGAAGTGCATCAAATACCATAGCATACATCCACCATTGAAGCTAAACATAAACTACTAACAAAAAAGTAAATTAAAATTGAAATAATAGTGCTGAAATAAAATTTTGGAGATGGAATCAGGCACACATAAATATCAATACACAAAAAACCATCAACTTCAATGCTTTTCTCATATATCGTAGTAGAATGCCTTTATACAACAACTCATCTCTCTCTTTGAAAATGAGAGGATGCCCCTATTTATAGCTTTCAAAAAGTAGAATGAATAGACAAGATAACTTTACAATGAATGACTCAGATTCATTTTAGTTTAGGGTTTTCACCTAACCCCATATGAGTACTAATTTTACAATATAAAAATAGACTATTTTGTCTTTTTCCTATTTTGTCCTATAGTTTATTTTGTCTTCTAGTTGATTTTATCCCTTTTAGCTACTTTATAAAATGCTTATATCATCTATAATGGGATTTCCAACTTCCTTTTATAGAGTATCATATTCCATGAACTTGCCAATGACAACCAACAACCTTTTCTCTTTAGAGAGGTTGGATTTGGAGATATGGAAGGTAACTCTTTTGAACCCTTCTACCATTTGATCCCAATGCTCTTTGAATTTTGGTTCAGCTTTGATTATTTGTTCAAACTTTGTGAAGGCTCTCACAACAAAATCCATGAAGTCAGCCAACAATGTGTCACTGGCCCCTTGGTCTATCCTCTTGTGGAATTCACATTTGATGGATTCTCGATATAGCTCCAATGTGGGAATCTCATAGTTTGTCATCAAATTTAGGAATTCATTAAATTCAACTCAGTGATCTATGATATGTTCATGATTGGCCTCCAATTCAAGCAGGACCTCTCCAAAACCCCTTTTTATAATTCCAAATTCAACAACCATGCTTTGGGTAGCCAATGGTCTTCTTTTGATAGCTCCAATTCCTTTTTCCAAGTTTCATATGAGAGCTTGAGAATTATCTCTAGCTTTGGGTAAGTAATTCTATATAGCTCAAGAAACTCTTTGTAAATCCCCATTACTTCCTTGACTTCCTTCTATAAAACTCGAAATTCATTGTGTCTTGGCTATACATTGGATGCATTTGTCACCAATGTCGACAAATATTTTGAACCAATCTGATGTACACTTGGTCCAATTCTTCATTTTCTCCATTTTACTTCTTCATGTAGTATGAAGGCAGTCAGTTTTGCCACTTTTGTTTTCAATTCTTCTAGTGCAGGAGCACCTTGTGCTTCAAAAAGGAAAAAATGCAAAATCTCAATTTTTAATTGTAAAACCTTGTGAAAAGGTCATAAAATGGTTAATTAATATGTATTTGAGTCATTTAAAGGTTTTTAGGTGGTCAAAATAGTGGAAAATGTAAAACTTGCAAAATTTGCAAAGTTGTCAATTATGTAAAAATGCAAAAAAGCAAAAAAAGCAAAGAATATGAAGAGTCAAATGGGAAAATAGAAGGTTTAGTCAATTGGGGAAGATGAAAATTCTTTAAATTAGAATTTTACATCATTTTAAAGTAGAGGGGGAAGTTTGAATAAGAAGAAAATCATTTAGAAACCCCTGTGCATGCTTAAACTTTGTTTTTTCTATATTTCAGATTGGTAAAAACATGTTTGCAAGTTGTTGTATGGATTTTAATGGAATTATTTTCATGTTTAATTCATTTTTATTGATGAAACTATGATTCCACTTCTTTTTTCTTTTTGTCTCATCAAATTTTATTGAGTTTTGAGTGTTTTATGGCCGTTTTACTAAAGACAAGTTGCAAAATTAAGCCTCTGGGACAGCGTAGCAGCAAGTTTTTGAGGAATATGTTCCAAAGTAACCCCACCTGCATGTAACATATGTTATAGAAGGGAAAAATGGGTATCCAAAACAGGTTTTAGGTTGTGGGTTGTAGTTGTTATCTAAAATTTATGTCAAAAATACCTTATTTGCTGCTCTCATAAAAGCATAGTGAAAGATGTGATTGGTTCTCAGTTTGAGTTGGTTCAGTAATTTTGATAATATAAGATAGATTTGAGTTTGATAAAGTTTAGGAATACTGATGTGGTGATTTGGTTTATTGGTATTCTTGTGGTTCAAAGTGAATTTGATGGTTTTTGGTGAATGAAAAGTGAATTTTGAAGAATTTGATAATTGATCTTCTCCAAGTTGAGTTTGGCATAGAAATTCCCCTGATGAATTGTTGTTGTCGATAGATGCTCTTGCATAAAATTGGTATCAGAGCTAGCTGATTCTGATAGTTGGTTTGTTGATATTTGGTTGTTGAGTTGTGGTTGGTTTTAGGTGCTTGATCCATCTATGCTGCAAAGAGGAAGAGTTCTGAGTTGTGTGTTGGTAGACAAGCTGAGATATGTAGTCACCATCCTCCAATGAAAATTAAGATAGATAGAAGGTGAAAGCAAAAGAGAGTGATGCATCTTCCAGGATCTACTATTGGGTAAGATGGATGGTTTGTTGAGTTGGTGTTTGAGTTTGTGTTTGTAGGTTGAAGAGAGATGGATAGTTTTCTGAAGAAGCACTTGAGTGTGTAGCCTGAAGAGTACTCCACTGATGGGAGTAGATGAGAATTTGAAAAAAATATTGGTCAGAGAAGGTCAAGGATGAATTTTGGAAAAAAAGGGATGATTGTTGAAGAGAAGTAGAGTGCAAGGACAGTCCTGTGTCCTTGGTTGAGAAAGAGTTGTGAAAAGATGAGAGAGTTGTGGAAGGATAGTCCTGTGTCCTTTTGGAAGAGAAAAAGATGATTGAAAACTTGATGGAAAAAAGAGAAAGGAAAGGGAAAAGTGAATACAAGCAAAGTTGCTACAATATGTTTCCAAGGGACTTGGAAATGTTTTCTTGGTTGGTTGTATAGTGCAGGAGCACCTTGTGCTTCAAAAAGGAAAAATTGCAAAATCTCAATTTTTAATTGTAAAACCTTGTGAAAAGGTCATGAAATGGTTAATTAATATGTATTTGAGTCATTTAAAGGTTTTTAGGAGGTTAAAATAGTGGAAAATGTAAAACTTGCAAAATTTACAAAGTTGTCAATTATGTAAAAATGCAAAAAAGTAAAAAAAACAAAGAATATGAAGATTCAATTGGGAAAATAGAAGGTTTAGTCAATTGGGGAAGATGAAAATAATTTAAATAGGCAGTTTACATCATTTTCAAGTAAAGGGGGAATTTTGAATAAGAAGAAAATTATTTAGAAACCCCTGTGTATGCTTAAACTTTGCTTTTTCTATATTTCAAACAGGTAAAAATGTGTTTTCAGGTTGATGTACGGATTCTTATGGACTTATTTTTATGGTTAAGTCATTTTGATTGATGTACCTATGAGTCTACTTCATTTTTATTTTTGTCTCATCAAATTTTATTGAGTTTTGAGTGTTGTATGGCTGTTTTACTAAAGACATGTTGCAGAATTAAGCCTTTGCAACAACGTAGCAGCAAGTTTTTGAGGAATATGTTCCAAAGTAACCCACCCTTCATGTAATATATGTTATATAAAGGAAAAATAGGTATCCAAAATAGGTTTTATGTCATGGTTTGGAGTTGTTATCTGAAAGTTATGTCAAAAATACCTTATCTGCTGCTCTCATAAAAGCGTAGTGAAAGATGTGATTGGTCTTGGTTTCTAATGGTGATTTTGATTTGGTTTAGTAATTCTGATGCTGGTTAAGATATATTTGAGTCTGATAAATGTCAAGAATACTGATGTGGTGATTTTATTTATTGGTAGTCTTGTGGTTCAAAGTGAATTTGATGGTTTTTGGTGAATGAAAAGTGAATTTTGAAGAATTTGATAATTGATCTTCTCCAAGCTGAGTTTGGGATAGAAGTTCCCATAATGAATTGTTGTTGTTGATAGATTCTCTTGCATCATCTTCCTTCATCAAGTGATCTTTGTTAATTGGCTGAAGGATGGTGGACATTTACCCCTAAAATTCATCAATCTTTTAGGCGTGAGATGTTAGGCCCATATTGATGGTAGTCACCTGATAATATTTTCCTTGGATGTTGCTTGCATCCTTGTCAGCTGTAGGAGTTACCACCTACAATATTTTGGACCTAGAAGTGTTATTAGTTATGTGGGACCTAGTTTTTGGCTTATTTTTCTTTCTGTTTTTCACCTGTGCTTGGGCTAAGATTGCTTCAAGGTAGGCTTTAGAATCTGCGAGCACCTGGGCCTTTCTTTTGAGTTGCTGCTCCAACCATGAAGGAACTTCAGTTGGATGAACTGGGGATTCATCATTCTCCCCTTCCTCCTCATACTCAGGAGCATCTTTGATGTTTTCTTCAACTTTATCTTATTCTTTCTTCTCGAGGAATTTCTTCACGCTACTGGCCCTCATCTTGGCCAATTTGTGGGGGCTCATCTATCTTTTCTGCATCAATACTTGTACCAAAATTTCCCTTCTTCAGAGAGACACTACTTTGGGTTTGCCTCCTTGTCTATGTGTTCTTTAGGTTGTTCCCCCTCAAGTTCTTGGTTAGAGGTCTCAACCTCATAATAATCATCAAAATTGTCTGCTCCCTTGCCCTCGGGTGTTTGTTTCCCTTCTTCATCTAAGGCCACTCTATCTAGATCAATCCTTATTCCTCTCTTAGGATGTTTGAAGTAGTCATATTGATTGGAGTCCTCTGGCTCTTAAAAAATATCCTCTTTTACTACTTTAGGCTACTCCACACTTAGCTTCTCCATTTCTTCAAAAATTTGCATTGTTGCCTCCATTTTAGGTGGCTTAGTAGGAGATGGAGGGAGAGGCATGGTAGTAGCAAGCTAGCCCATCAATGTCTTGACTTGAGGATTGAGGATCACCTTATAGAGCTCAGATGTTATGTTCTATAAATATGCAATGAAGGCATGTGTAAAGGAGAGGAGTGCCATAGAGGTTGTTGGTAGAGGAGGTAGAGTAGAAACATTGGGAAATAGAGGTGGGAGTGAGGAAGACAATAATGGGGAAGTGGTGGATGATGAAGAATCTAACATCACCATGGGAGTAGTCAAGGAGGTGGAGGTGAGGTGGACAAAGATGTCCACAACAGGCAGAGATGAGACAGGAAGTGATTGAGGAGTGGAAGGGGATGGTGTAGTGGTAGTGGCTGATGGGAGAGTGGAGGTGGTGGGTGGTACCGAGTGTGGTCACTCAACTTCTTCCTCTTGGATAGTCATTATTTTGAGAACAAAGATTCCCATTCTTTTTAGTTTCTTTGGTGGATTCTACCCTTCTATTGATTTCCTGGTGTAAATTTTATGTTTTATTTTCTGCTCAGATGTTTCTTTTCTCTTCCTTGATCTAGTAATAGGTGGGGACTTGGGAGCCTCACTCGATGAACCTGCAACAATGCCACTATCTTTTCACTCTGTATCTCATATTCAAGCTCCCCATAAGTTAGATCCACACCCCGCTTGCATAGTTGGGTTATTTGGTCATCTATCCATTACTTGGTCCTCTATTCTACATGATGAGTAACAATCTCTAGTTCTATGACCTTTGGCTCATTCCAATCAATTACTGACAAAGGAACATTTATCAAAGCATTGCATTTCTCATCCAAAATATTGTCATCTTTGATAATTTGATCTGGGACTGGGTATAAGTTGATGGATTTCATAAATTGGGTTGTCATTCTCATGTAGTGTTTCCTCTTGACCTCATGGTCATCATTGTAGTTGGCCTAGAAATGTTCTATATGTGGCCTATGAGCATACTGTCATCCAACCTACTTCTTCAATTTCTTGAGGGGATCAAAGTGTCTGCTCTCTATGTGTAGCTCAAAATTGTACTTTTCCAGTTCATTTTCTGAGTTCCCGGTGCATGGGGTAGTAGGGCAGGAATACATCCCTTGCTCAAATGTAAGGGGATATGGGATCTTGACATGATGCTTATTATGTAGTAAAGTGTGGGTAGTATGCAACTTCTGAGTAAGCTCCAGAAATATGATTCTATCATTTGGGTAATGGGGTAGCTGATATGGTCTTCTTGAGAATCTATCTACTCTAATGTATGTAGAATTAGGGAATTGGATAAACCAATACCCAAAACCTTTCACCACTACCTTAGCATTGTGGGACATCCTCTTGTGGTAGTCTCCTAACAAAGTGTGAATGATATGCCCAATGAAGGCATTGTTAATTCTCCTGTAGTCCTTCTTGAAGTTCTTGTACTAAAGCTAAGGGTAGCAATCATACACCCTAAGTTGCCCCTTCTTCGTTCCCAGTGTCCCAACGTAGTCCAATCCTTTAAATGGGAACTTAACAGCCAAGAAGTAGATCAGATAAGAGGTCATGTAAAACTCTAAAGTTTTCTTCACTACCAAAAATTGATTGTGAAGGTTTTCACTGATCATTTTAGCCTAGTGGAACTTGGCATTTCCTCAGAGAATCTCCTCTATGAAATAAAACATCCACTCCTCAAAGAATGAGGAAGTGGGAAGGCCCATTACTCTGCTTAGGAGGGTCACTAAATCATTAGTCTCTTCTATAAAGTCACTTTTGTATAGTG
>VDFB02025391.1:89814-147946 GCA_007258455.2 Sequoia sempervirens
TAGATGGGATTGTTTAACATCAGAATTACAAAGGAAAGAACCACATTCTCTATAGAATTTCACTGCTATGCTTTAGAGGGTACACAAATACATAGCAATTGGTGTTAACAAATGAGTTTATTAGGTACCCCTCACCTTCCATCCAACAATTCTCCTTTACCCAATCCCACATTGGACTGGGGAGAAAAGTGATGAATATGAGAAAGTAGGAATTATCAGGATGAATCAAATTTAAAAATATCAAGGTTTCTAATTGAAACAAATTTAGGGTGTTAATATAGCCACGAACTTGAGACAAATTGCTCTATAGTACAATCAAGATCTCTAGTATTTTTCTTGGAGACAAGCAAAAGGCTAGTTGGGGGGAGATGATAGGTCCAGATAATAGCTTATTTTTTGTTGATTTTATATATTTTTTAAGATACTTTTAAACACACTTTCTGGATAATTCTTCCATATTATACTATCCTTTCATATCTATTATGTAGACGTGAGCCCAAAAGTATGATGATGGAATTATGGTTATAATATATTAGCATTGAATATTTTATATGAAGATGCATATGGAATGTTGAATGGAATGCTATGTTTGATTGTGATATTTATACTTGTATACATGCTTTGTAAATTAACTTGTTTGTAGTTGAAGAGGAACTGTGGCATGCGACAATTGCAAGATGAACCTGCAGCAAAAGGGAATGTTGGACAACAAAACATGGGAAGCTCTAGATTTGACCGAACATGATGATTGTTGATTAAGAGCACTTATTGAAGGTTGAATGCTGTTATTATAACTAGTTAATGAATGTTGAAGAAGAGGTCTCCTTCACTTATGGAATTTTGACAAATGGTTGTATGTTTATGTGCAATTCTTTTGTGATAGAGTTATAGTATTGATAGGATTCATTTTCATTTTTTTAGTTAAAGGTTGAATAAGTCGGTCTTAACTCTACGCTCTAATATCTAGGAGTGAAGTTAATGATTTCAGTTAAGTAGTTGCTTTGGATAAAGATTCCCTCTAGCTTGTATATAGTTGTTGGTTGAATCTATAGGATAGTTGGTTTTTTAGTTTTATGTTATCAGTTACTTTCAATTTCAAGACATGAAAAATATTCAGAATGATTGAGTACAATCTATGGAAGGATATTTTGTAATCTTTTACGTTATACAATGAATGGAGATTAATTCATGGAATGCATAGAATCTATTAGTTATATTTGGGTTCAGTTAAAGTGAGAACAATCACTTGAGCAAACCACTCAAGGTATTGTTCCTCAATTCATTTTCCAATTATTTATTTATGTTTGATAGTTGTTATTAGTTCATCATTATTTCATGAATCATATGCTGGTTAATTTGAATTTCATATCTTGCTTATTGTTAATGGATGCTTATGAATATGCATGTAATGGATAACTAGTTGTCCTTTAGAGGATAGTTTAGCTGAGTCGTTAGTTTTTATTATTTTTTCAATTGTTACAACATCATTTCATTAGTTATAGTTCAAGTACAGTCTAACCTGTAGGTACTTGTAACAACTAGTTTTGGTTTATGTTTTTATTGTTTTACAATTTTGTGAATTTCTAGCAAATAGGATAACTTAAATAGGGTAGTTTAGGTAGTTTTGAGTCATTAAAGGAATATACAATGTTGCACCATCACAAGATTGCAAACCTTGGGTTGAAAATTTAATGTAGTCTCAAGCAAAGTTCAGTGGACTATTTAGTTAGTTAAACCTCTAAACTGTGTAGGTTCTACCAAGTTTACAACACATTAGCTTAGACTCTACAATCACCTCAGATATCAGTTCAATCATGTTGGTCCACATGAATTTATCATGCATTCTACTCAATTCCATCCTCACATACTTAGCATCCACATCACTATTGTAGTTAGGAAACCAACTCCAAATACCAAGCTTCTTTCACTCTAGGTTAATGTATTTAGGTTTCACCAAGAAGTAATCTCTAGTTAGATTATTAGACCATAGATCTTTAATTCTTTGGTGATTTTACTCTTCCAACTTTCCATGTATGTAAGCCCTAGTGTTCTCTATGGGTGAATCCAAGGAATCTTTGAGAAAGCACCGTTAGGGTCATTATCAAATATTTTTATTGGATACTTTTTGAAATTTGGTCTAGGTCTCTTAGTAATGTTGACAATAGTTGGTGTAGTGATTTTAACTTCAATTCAAACTATAATGCTTATGAAATCACTTTTATTTCAAACCCACGAAGAACAGATGAAACATAGAAAAATAGGGTTTACCACCAAGATGGATTGATCAAGATGGTAAATCAACTAGTTTTCATTATGAAACATTTAATTATGAGGGCCAAAATATGAAAATAATAATAAAAAATTAACCCTAACTATTATAGAAATTGTGAGGGGAGTTTTTAGAGATCAAAATGATGTGTACCTTGTTGTAAGAAGCTTGATTTTAGGGCACAAAGGACTCATTCACCTTTAGTGGCGAATGGGTCCCTATTAGGGTTTCTAAAACCGAGATCTGGGTTGTCTTCATTGATATTTGCACTCTCAAATCCTTGGTTGTCAGCTCTTGAAAAATTGTAATCAATTGTGTAGCTTCAATTATTTGTTCTTACACTTTGAATAACAACTTTTGCAACTTGATAAAATTTTGCAATTTTGTTCTAAACTTGCTCTCCACTTTATCATCAACCTATAAATTTTCAAACACACATTCAAGGGAAGAAAAACTTGTTGATTGTTAGTGGTTAGGGGTTTTCCTTGGTCAAACCCCTTGTAGGTAATTAAACCAAATCATGAGATAAATAAATTGAAGTATGAAACATGAAATAATGCAATTGATGATACCTTGAAATATGTCTTGTAATGTAAATTTGCAAACTAGCATGTATTGGCCATGAAGAATGTAGATCTTGATCTCAAGTAGATGTGAAACAATTTTTGCAAGAAGGATCTTCAATGCTACATTGACAATCTTAGCTCAACAACATGCATAAATGTATAAAACCCTTGAGATGATTAAGTGATCTTAAATTACTACAATAAACTTCACTAATCTACCTTGAAATGCCTTATGAATTCTCTTGAAATAATCTTGTAGACTCCAATTCTCTATAAGAATGCTCTCTCAAAGTTGCTAGGTGAAACAATGTGAATTAACCCCTTATTTATACTCAATTAGGAGATTAACCCTAAAATTCAAACAATTAAGGCTGACACCAGATTTGGAAATAAACATTATTAAAATATTTCCAAAATAAAATTTAAAAATGTGGTCCTCATTAAGGGAGGACCCATTCGCCACCTAGGGCAAATGGGTCTTGGCACTATTTTTCAGGACCTTGCCTTCGAGGAATGAAATAACACTAAAAACACATGCAAAATATGTTGATAAAGGGGGGTCTTATAGAGTGAGGACCCATTCATCACCTAGGGAGAATGGATCCTAGCACCAATTTCTAGGACCTTGAATTTTCCCAATTAAATGTTTTATTATTTAAATTATTGGTTTTAGGATAGATCTTCGAGAGGTGTCATAAATAAGGCTTAAATTTGAATTAAAGGGGCCAATTAACCACAATTAATTAATTCCACCCTATATAAATGTGAAAGTGTGTTACAAAACTTTACTACACCATAAATAGGGTACAAGTTAAGTACATTTCATTTAAATGGGCCCATTAGGCTTCATTAATTAAATCAACCCTAGAAAAGTGTGAAAGTGTGTAAGAACACTTTACAACACCTTTGAGAAGATGAAAATTAGGTGTATTTAGCTTTAAAATAGGCCTAGATTAGTGTTAATGTGTACAACACATTACAAGACTAACCCAAGGTTTATTTAAGTTAATTATATGTCAATTATTCCCAAATTAGGTGTGAAAAAGGACTACTTTTTTTGATACTATAAATTTTCCCCACTTTAGTGAGAGGATGACCCCATGTCAAACTCACACTAAAGTAGACATTCAAGACAATTAAGTATGCAACAATAATAAAGATACGTGATCATACCATGTCAAAGGCCAAAAAATATAAATAAAAAACAAAAGGATTAAGCCTAATTGTTCCAACACGATGTGGAACGTGGTTGTTTGTCCGAGAAAAAGGATCAAGCTTTGACAATCCAACGTGGTGTGGAACACATCTAAGATTTTTGTCCATAACATGCACTACCCACTCAGGGGTAGTGGAACCGTAGTCTGTCCACTAGGCAAGTTGTTTGAATGAGGTGGTTTAGTGAGAAAGTCATTTCAATGTGTTGTCTTCTCACTGTATAATGAGAAAGTCATGCAAGTGTGTCAACTTCTCATCATACTAACCACACCAAAGTTATCCTTCTGATAACTTTAATAAGGTACCACAATGTAATGCTTTTTGTAAATGCTTTTGTAATGTATGAATTTTGTTAAAGGGGATTTTTCTTTGTTCATGTAATGGTCTTCTTTTTAGAGAGGATTGTGCCTAATATCTCCAAGAGAGGACAAGTCAAAGGTGTTAGATCATCACTCATAGGTTTCCCTATTTGTATCATGCCATGATGATAGATTGTACACTCTTGGAGGACATAGAACCCAATGAAACCATCAAGAAAAGGAAACATCACAAGAAGAAAGAAAAATCACACCATGAAATATGCCGAAAGATGACATCAATGTATGCACCCACTTTAAAGCAATTGCTACACCATCACTGTGAGCAATTACTTTAAAGTAGCCAATGTTTTTGCCTAACATGAGAGCTTTCCTCGGAAAAACCTATACCAAGTTATATGTTTTCAAAATAAGTTGCATCATGAAATAGGAAAGGAGGGTTGCCCCCACAAATACATAAGGGATCTATGGATTCAGGGTTAGTATGTCTTTGCTACAATTTTTTTATAGAGCATGGAACTTTCATCATTCCCCAAATACTCATAGAATTGGAAGAATGACACATAAAGAGAAAAAATAAAGAAAAATCCTTTCAAGTCAACATGAAAGAGAGCTAAATGTCTCAACACCTTGCATCATCCCTAAAAGGAAAACACAAGACAAATGAAAAGGATAAAATGTTTATGACATAGAGAAGAATGAAGGTACATATAGAGGAATGCACAAAGAGAGAGAGAGAGAGAGAGAGAGAGAGAGAGAGAGAGAGAGAAATACATCAAATGAAACATCACAGGGGATCACATTACACACATGCAAGCACATAAAGAAACATGAAAAAGAAAAATACTAGTAAAGCACATGTGAGTCAACCTAAAGTAGGTCGTCTGCATCCCAATCTCGATTTGTATAAATAGAAGGCTGAAAACTAGCCAAAGGGACAAGAGAAAATTTTGAACTAGGGAAAGCACCAGGTTCAACACCTTTTCTAGGAGATTTGTCATCTAAACTCATAGAATAAAAAAAACAATGTATTCAACTCATCATGCACTTTCTCATCAATCTTTGTAATATCAATGTCATCATCTAAATAAATCACAATGGGAGGTTGAATAACAATATCCATGCAATGTTCTTGTTTATTTTGTGATGAGGGTATAGAGTCATCATGCATTGCTTTAGGTAGGTTCAAGTTTTGATTTTCTATGTTGTTGTCTTCTTTTGTTTGTAATTTGTTGATGGGTGTTTTTGCACTTCTCGACACAGATAACACACACGTGTGGCGCCTCTCTTGAAAGGTGAAAATCTACAACTAATTTTTAGAAAATCACCCCAAGTTCTCTTGAGTGTCAGGTCATGACAGTGCAACAGCAACTTAGTGTTGATGTGTAATTTGTTAGTAATCACAAGGGCATTTATGGTTGACAAATCCTGGAGTTTCTTGGGTCTATGATGAAGTTTCAAATTTCTGGAGATTGATGAACAATGATAAAAAAATTGTTATAACAATCTGGAACTTGTTTAAATCATCATATTTTGCTTTGTAGTGATGCTTGGAAGTGTATGTTTGATTTGGTTTTGAAAGAAAATTCAAAAGGATGAAAGGTTTAGATGTATCCCTAAGTTTAAAACTAAGATGAGTAGTAACAATGGTTGATGCTACAGTAGATAGACTCCCAATACTGAGTTTTTCTTAACCAAGGGCAACCTACAATCTCACAAAACTAGTGAAATCTTCTAAGGCTTACTTATGATTTCAAACATCAACATGAATACTTAAAGCATTCACATACACAGTTGAAGTTAAGTGTTGTAAATGAATTAGCTTAGACTAACTTTACACATAAATTTGTCATTAACAAATGGCCAAAAGTATGAGCTAGAAGTGCATCAAATACCATAGCATACATCCACCATTGAAGCTAAACATAAAATACTAACAAAAAAGTAAATTAAAATTGAAATAACAGTGCTGAAATAAAATTTTGGAGATGGAATCAGGCACACCTAAATATCAATACACAAGAAACCATCAACTTCAATGCTTTTCTCATATATCGTAGTAGAATGCCTTTATACAAAAACTCATCTCTCTCTTTGAAAATGAGAGGATTCCCCTATTTATAGCTTTCAAAAAGTAGAATGAATAGACAAGATCACTTTACAATGAATGACTCAGATTTATTTTAGTTTAGGGTTTTCACCTAACCCCATATGAGTACAAATTTTACAATATAAAAATAGACTATTTTGTCTTTTTCCTATTTTTCCTATAGTTTATTTTGTCTTCTAGTTGATTTTATCCCTTTTAGCTACTTTAGAAAATGCTTATATCATCTATAATGGGATTTCCAACTTCCTTTTATAGAGTAGCATATTCCATGAACTTGCCAATGACAACCAACAACCTTTTCTCTTCAGAGAGGTTGGATTTGGAGATATGGAAGGTAACTATTTTGAACCCTTCTACCATTTGATCCCGATGCTCTTTGAATTTTGGTTCATCTTTGATTATTTGTTCAAACTTTGTGAAGGCTCTCACAACAAAATCCATGAAGTCAGCCAACAATGTGTCACTGGCCCCTTACTCTATCCTCTTGTGGAATTCACATTTGATGGATTCTCGATCTAGCTCCAAGGTGGGAATCTCATAGTTTGTCATCAACTTTAGGAATTCATTAAATTAAACTCAGTGATCTACGATATGTTCATGATTGGCCTCCAATTCAAGCAGGACCTCTCCAAAACCCCTTTTTTATATTCCAAATTCAACAACCATGCTTTGGGTAGCCAATGGTCTTCTTTTGATAGCTCCAATTCATTTTTCCAAGTTTCCTATGAGAGCTTGAGAATTATCTCTAGCTTTGGGTAAGTAATTCTATATAGCTCAAGAAACTCTTTGCAAATCCCCATTACTTCCTTGACTTCCTTCTATAAAACTCGAAATTCATTGTGTCTTGGCTGCACATTGGATGCCTTAGTCACCAATGTCGACAAATATTTTGAACCAATCTGATGT
This sequence comes from Sequoia sempervirens, assembly GCA_007258455.2. NCBI lineage: Eukaryota > Viridiplantae > Streptophyta > Pinopsida > Cupressales > Cupressaceae > Sequoia > Sequoia sempervirens. Next base: position 97,198 of record VDFB02025391.1, read on the forward strand.
ACACTTGGTCCAATTCTTCATTTTCTCCATTTTACTTACTTCTTCATGTAGTATGAAGGCAGTCAGTTTTGCCACTTTTGTTTTCAATTCTTCTAGTGCAGGAGCACCTTGTGCTTCAAAAAGGAAAAATTGCAAAATCTCAATTTTTAATTGTAAAACCTTGTGAAAAGGTCATGAAATGGTTAATTAATATGTATTTGAGTCATTTAAAGGTTTGTAGGTGGTCAAAATAGTGGAAAATGTAAAACTTGCAAAATTTGCAAAGTTGTCAATTATGTAAAAATACAAAAAAGCAAAAAAAGCAAAGAATATGAAGAGTCAAATGGGAAAATAGAAGGTTTAGTCAATTGGGGAAGATGAAAATTCTTTAAATTAGAGTTTTACATCATTTTAAAGTAGAGGGGGAAGTTTGAATAAGAAGAAAATCATTTGGAAACCCCTGTGCATGCTTAAACTTTGCTTTTTCTGTATTTCAGACTGGTAAAAACATGTTTGTAAGTTGTTGTATGGATTTTTATGGACTTATTTTCATGTTTAATTCATTTTTATTGATGAAACTATGATTCCAATTCATTTTTATTTTTGTCTCATCGAATTTTATTGAGTTTTGAATGTTTTATGGCCATTTTACTAAAGACAGGTTGCAAAATTAGGCCTCTGGGACAGCGTAGCAGCAAGTTTTTAAGGAATATGTTCCAAAGTAACCCAACCTACATGTAATATATGTTATAGAAGCAAAAAATGAGTATCCAAAACAGGTTTTAAGCTGTGGGTTGTAGTTGTTATCTAAAATTTATGTCAAAAATACCTTATTTGCTGCTCTCATAAAATCATAGTGAAAGATGTGATTGGTTCTCAGTTTTTAATGGTGATTTTGAGTTGGTTCAGTAATTTTGATAATATAAGATAGATTTGAGTTTGATAAATTTTAGGAATACTGATGTGGTGATTTGGTTTATTGGTATTCTTGTGGTTCAAAGTGAATTTGATGGTTTTTGGTGAATAAAAAGTGAATTTTGAAGAATTTGATAATTGATCTTCTCCAAGTTGAGTTTGGGATAGAAATTCCCCTGATGAATTGTTGTTGTTGATAGATGCTCTTGCATAAAATTGGTATCAGAGCTAGTTGATTTTGATAGTTGGTTTGTTGATATTTGGTTGTTCAGTTGTGGTTGATTGTAGGTGCTTGATCCATCTATGCTGCAAAGAGGAAGAGTTCTGAGTTGTGTGTTGGTAGACAAGCTGAGATATGTAGTCACCATCCTCCAATGAAGATTAAGATAGATAGAAGGTGAAAGAAAAAGAGAGTGATGCATCTTCTAGGATCTACTATTGGGTAAGATGGATGGTTTGTTGAGTTGGTGTTTGAGTTTGTGTTTGTAGGTTGAAGAGAGATGGATAGTTTTCTAAAGAAGCACTTGAGTGTGTAGCCTGAAGAGTACTCCACTGATGGGAGTAGATGAGAATTTGAAAAAAATATTGGTCAGAGAAGGTCAAGGATGAATTGTGGAAAAAAAGGGATGATTTTTGAAGAGAAGTAGAGTGCAAGGACAGTCTTGTGTACTTGGTTGAGAAAGAGTTGTGAAAAGATGAGAGAGTTGTGGAAGGATAGTCCTGTGTCCTTTTGGAAGAGAAAAATATGATTGAAAACTTGATGGAAAAAAGAGAAAGGAAATGGAAAAGTGAATACAAGAAAATTTGCTACAATATGTTTCCAAGGGACTTGGAAATGTTTTGTTGGTTGGTTGTATGGTGCAGGAGCACCTTGTGCTTCAAAAAGGAAAAAATGCAAAATCTTAATTTTTAATTGTAAAACCTTGTGAAAAGGTCATGAAATGGTTAATTAATATGTATTTGAGTCATTTAAAGGTTTTTAGGTGGTCAAAATAGTGGAAAATGTAAAACTTGCAAAATTTGCAAAGTTGTCAATTATGTAAAAATGCAAAAAAGCAAAAAAAACAAAGAATATGAAGATTCAATTGGGAAAATAGAAGGTTTAGTCAATTGGGGAAGATGCAAATCCTTTAAATAGGCAGTTTAAATCATTTTAAAGTAGAGGGGGAATTTTGAATAAGAAGAAAATTATTTAGAAACCCTTGTGTATGCTTAAACTTTGCTTTTTCTGTATTTCAGACAGGTAAAAATGTGTTTTCAGGTTGATGTACGGATTATTATGGACTTATTTTCATGGTTAAGTAATTTGGATTGATGTACCTATGAGTCTACTTCATTTTTCTTTTTGTCTCATCAAATTTTATTGAGTTTTGAGTGTTTTATGGCCGTTTTACTGAAGACATGTTGCATAATTAAGCCTTTGGGACAACGTAGCAGCAAGTTTTTGAGGAATATGTTCCAAAGTAACCCACACTTCATGTAATATATGTTATATAAAGGAAAAATGGGTATCCAAAATAGGTTTTATGTCATGGTTTTGAGTTTTTATCTGAAAGTTATGTCAAAAATACCTTATTTGCTGCTCTCATAAAAGCGTAGTGAAAGATGTGATTGGTCTTGGTTTCTAATGATGATTTTGATTTGGTTCAGTAATTTTGATGCTGGTTAAGATATATTTGAGTCTGATAAAGGTCAAGAATACTGATGTGGTGATTTTATTTATTGGTAGTCTTGTGGTTCAAAGTGAATTTGATGGTTTCTGGTGAATGAAAAGTGAATTTTGAAGAATTTGATAATTGATCTTCTCCAAGCTGAGTTTGGGATAGAAGTTCCCATAATGAATTGTTGTTGTTGATAGATTCTCTTGCATCATCTTCCTTCATCGAGTGATCTTTGTTAATTGGCTGAAGGATGGTGGATATTTACCCCTAAAATTCATCAATCTTTTAGGCGTGAGATGTTAGGCCCATATTGATGGTAGTCACCTGATAATCTTTGCCTTGGATGGTGCTTGCATCCTTGTCAGCTGTAGGATTTTCCACCTACAATATTTTGGACCTAGAAGTGTTATTAGTTATGTGGGACCTAGTTTTTGGCTTCTTTTCCTTTTTGTTTTTCACTTGTGCTTGGGCTAAGATTGCTTCAAGGTAGGCTTTAGAATCTGCGAGCCCCTGGGCCTTTCTTTTGAGTTGCTGCTCCAACCATGAAGGAACTTCAGTTGGATGAACTGGGGATTCATCATTCTCCCCTTCCTCTTGTTCTTTTGATGGCTCTTCCTACTCATACTCAGGAGCATCTTTGATGTTTTCTTCTACTTTATCTTGTTCTTTCTTCTCAAGGAATTTCTTCACGCTACTGGCCCTCATCTTGGCCAATTTGTGGGGGCTCATCTATCTTTTCTACATCAATACTTGTACCAAAATTTCCCTTCTTCAGAGAGACACTACTTTGGGTTTGCCTCCTTGTCTGTGTGTTCTTTAGGTTGTCCCCCTCAAGTTCTTGGTTAGAGGTCTCAACCTCATAATAATCATCAAAATTGTCTGCACCCTTGCCCTCGAGCATTTTTTTCCCTTCTTCATCTAAGGCCACTCTATCTAGATCAATCCTTATTCCTCTCTTAGGATGTTTGAGGTAGTCATATTGATTGGAGTCCTCTAGCTCTTAAAAAATATCCTCTTTTACTACTTTAGGCTACTCCACACTTAGCTTCTCCATTTCTTCAAAAATTTGCATTGTTGCCTCCATTTTAGGTGGCTTAGTAGGAGATGGAGGGAGAGGCATGGTAGTAGCAATCTAGGCCATCAATGTCTTGACTTGAGGATTGAGGATCACCTTATAGAGCTCAGATGTTATGTTCTATAAATATGCAATGAAGGCATGTGTAAAGGAGAGGAGTGCCATAGAGGTTGTTGGTAGAGGAGGCAGAGTAGAAACATTGGGAAACAGAGGTGGGTGCGAGGAAGACAATAATGGGGAAGTGGTGGATGAGGAAGAATCTAACACCACCATGGGAGTAGTCAAGGAGGTGGAGGTGAGGTGGAAAAAGATGTCCACAACAGGCAGAGATGAGACATGAAGTGATTGAGGAGTGGAAGGGGATGGTGTAGTGGTAGTGGCTGATCGGAGAGTGGAGGTGGTGGGTGGTACCGAGTGTGGTCACTCAACTTCTTCCTCTTGTTTGTGTGGGGATCCTTCCTCTTGGATAGTCATCATTTTGAGAACAAAGGTTCCCATTATTTTCAGTTTCTTTGGTGGATTCTACCCTTCTATTGATTTCTTGGTGTAAACTTTATGTTTTGTTTTCTGCTCAGATGTTTCTTTTCTCTTCCTTGATCTAGTAATAGGTGGGGACTTGGGAGCCTCACTCAATGAACCTGCAGCAATGCCACTATCTGTTTCACTTTGTATCTCATATTCAAGCTCCCCATAAGTCAGATCCATGCCCTGCTTGCATAGTTGGGTTATTTGGTCATCTATCCATTACTTGGTCCTCTATTCTACATGATGAGTAACAATCTCTAGTTCTATGACCTTTGGCTCATTCCAGTCAATTACTGACAAAGGAACATTTATCAAAGCATTGCATTTCTCATCCAAAATATTTTCATCTTTGATAATTTGATCTGGGACCGAGTATAAGTTGATGGATTTCATAAATTAGGTTGTCATTCTCATGTAGTGTTTCCTCCTGACCTCATGGTCATCATTGCAGTTGGCCCAGAAATGTTCTATATGTGACCTATGAGCATACTGTCATCCAACCTACTTCTTCAATTTCTCGAGGGGATCAAAGTGTCTGCTCTCTATGTGTAGCTCAAAATTGTACTTTTCCAGTTCATTTTCTGAGTTCCTGGTGCATGGGGTAGCAAGGCAAGAATACATCCCTTGCTCAAATGTAAGGGGATATGGGATCTTGACATGATTCTTATTATGCAGTAAAGTGTGGGTAGTATGCAACTTCTGAGTGAGCTTCAGAAATATGATTCTATCATTTGGGTAATGGGGCAGCTGATATGGTCTTCTTGAGAATCTATCTACTCTAATGTATGTAGAATTAGGGAATTGGATAAACCAATACCCAAAACCTTTCACCACTACCTTAGCATTGTGGGACATCCTCTTGTGGTAGTCTCCTGACAAAGTGTGAATGATATGCCCAGTGAAGGCATTGTTAATTCTCCTATAGTCTTTCCTGAAGTTCTTGTACTAAAGCTAAGGGTAGCAATCATACACCCTAAGTTGCCCCTTCTTCGTTCCCAGTGTCCCAACGTAGTCCAATCCTTTAAATGAGAACTTAACAGCCAAGAAGTAGATCAGATAAGAGGTCATGTGAAACTCTAAAATTTTCTTCACTACCACAAATTGATTGTGAAGGTTTTGACTGATCATTTTAGCCTAGTGGAACTTGGCATTTCCTCAGAGAATCTCCTCTATGAAATAAAACATCCACTCCTTAAAGAATGAGGAAGTGGGAAGGCCCATTACTCTACTTAGGAGGGTCACTAAATCATTAGTCTCTTCTATAAAGTCACTTTTGTATAGTGTTTGAGGCACCTTATTAGCACTTCCCCTCTTATATTTTAGCCATGTTTGATTGATTGTTCTTTTGCAGCCAATAATATCTTCTTTCCATACTTTCAAGGTGAATTCCTTTTCAAATTCCTCCATTTTTTCAAACAAGGGAATGCCAAATGTTTTTCTGATAGACTGGGGAGACAGGTCTACTAGTACTCTTCCATCCTCAGTGACTATCCTTTTGTTCTAGGCATGATATCACTCTCGACAAGAAAAAACCAATTCTCGAGCAACTAGAGCAGGAGGAAAGCTTGCCACCTTTGCAATTCCACTCTTCTTGATTTTCAAGGCCTCCTTTGTTTTAGGGTCTACCATAACCCTTTGTCTAAACTCATCAATACTAACATGTACTAGATTAGTATCAGTAACCTTATTCCTATTGGAGGTGATTTTTGAGGTACACTCAACCTTGTGGAACTCATACTTCATTTGTGCTTTCTCCTCTTTTCCTCTTGGAGTCCTTGCTGGCATTTTTCCTTTGTCTATTTTCTTTGAAGGCTTCTCCACTAGTTCAATAAATTTTTCCCACAAAAGGTGCAATAAGTGCTTTGACATATTGGGAGAGCAATCACTAGTTAAATCATGTAAATACGTCATCAAACACACCTACATACACTTTAGAGATCATTACATCTAATATATTTTATCATTTTGAGTTCATTTGGGCAGTTTGCAAAAATGCGAGTTTGGAGGTGTGGGTTTCTAACCTACGGAAGTCGTTAGGGTGAAAGCCTTACGAAACAGTGGAGGGAAGATAGAATTCCATAGGCGGCAACCCAATGGTGAATTTCTACATGCTTTGATCATTGAGGAAATATAGTGTAAAACTATTAGGCACGTGTGCAAATTGGTGGTGGAAGCACTCAAGGTCCTTTCCTTTGGTCAAAGTGATCCTTTTAGCTCATGTGAGGATTAGTGATGTGAAAGTTGTTGACGAGGTTGTCACTTTATTTTTGTTGTTATCGTATGTCCTTGGGTAAGCAGCATCCCATAGGTGGAATTCCACATGGCAGAACCCACAATGCTTCCCTGCTTGCTCAATTTTAGTTTGAACATTTTATCATGTGTGTGGAATTATTCTTAGTCAATTTTCTTAAAAGTTTGATCAGTTTATGAAGTGCGGGAACCATGTTCACAAAAACCATGTGGCAGGTCACTGCTGGGTTATTTCCATTAGACAACAACTTAGGATAGGTGTCGTTCCATGAGGGGTGGCCCACACAAACTAATTTGTGAAGGGCTATGACTTAAATTTTTTTATCATTCTTCTTTTAAAGTTTATGTTCACAGAAGTTAGAGGTGTGATACCTACGTAGCAAAAGGACACATAGGCTTTTCCATAAAACAACATCTGTTATAGGAACGTCCTCCAAACAAGGGTGGCCCACATAGACGGATCTGTAGCGGCCTTGAGGCTTATGAGTTTACCTTTGTTTAACAGGTGCATTCTAGAGATTCATCAAAGTTCATGCTTATACACATGGCGACTGAGTTTAGGCATTTGGGGAAAGACACATGGTGACTGAATTTACCTTTGCTTAACAAGTGCATTCTAGAGATTCATCAAATTTCATGCTTATACACATGGCGACTGAGTTTAGGCATGGTCTATGAGGTAGGGCATCGTGCCTAATTTTCCATTGAGAATGACATTGGCATGGCAGAGTTTCACACGAGGCAGGTCACACGAGTGGACCTACAGTGGAATCCTAACTGAGTGGTTCATGTTGCTTGGGTTTGAGTTCATCCCATAGTGGCAGACATGATAAAATCTGCATGATGGAAGTCTGCTAGGACTTCGCCATAAGCCAACAACCAAAGGGTGGCATCCTTCTACCAAGGCAATCTGCAAGAATGAATCTACAATGCATTGAGACTTAAAGGATTTCAAGAATTTAATTTCACTTGTTGACAATAGGAGGGGAGATGTGGGAATCATAGGATAAGAGGTCGTAAGGACTCTGGCATGGAGAATGGCTAAAGGAGTGTGGCGGTCCACACACAAGGTCCCAAAAATAAAAAAAATGCACAATGGTTAATGGCACAAGAATCGATGGAGCGACAGGCTATAGAGACCTTTGCTGCTTTAAGAAAAAAGTATTTCATGGATGGTTTTCTTAGTTTGAAGTCCACGCCATCTGCTACAGGAGTTTTAGCATTCAAATAGATTAGGGTTTAGACCGTGGAACTTGATTTTTAACAATTTGTTTAGCCTAAAACCCTAGACATTTCAATCATAAATCAACAATGATAGTGGCAACCAAGGGCTTACCTTCGTGGCTGGAGAATGTGAATGTAACTCGATCTCTCAAAGTTCTCCTACACATGTGAATGCCTCCTTCGATCTTTCAAATTTGAAAATATTAGATGAAAATGATAGTTGGGGAGAGTCATATTTATAGGCAAACCTACCATTAATATTGTTATTAATTGTAGGTAAGACAGGGATGTAGGTTGGTAAGGATGCATAAATGCGATCCACGAAGGACATCAAGCAAGGACTAAGGTAGAAAAACTGGCTATGAAACCTACAATGCAGAAAGGCTAAATGTAGAAGCTGCGTGCAAGAAAGCTATCATGGGCAGACACATGAAGAATGTCGTAGGGAACGACAAAGAAGAGGTTGAAATTTGTGAGGTGACACCCACAATGGTGGAACCACCAAAGGGGAAGGATGAGGTGACCTTTGAAGGATGGAAACCTGCAAGTGAAATTATACAAAAGTCAAAAACTTCTTGAAACTTGGGTGAGTGACCTTGGCCAAGATGGATTTGGAAATTTAAGGCTCATGACCTACTTAGGCTTGAAAAATAGGGGCACAAAAACTGAGGCAAAGGTGAACTGACTGGGCGAAGGTGAAATGAAGAGAGGGGGTCTCTAGTCCAAGTGGGGCATGTGTTCAACAAGCACAAAAAATGCCAACTCTATTGGGAGAACACTCTTGAGTGTTCCAAGGATAAGGATTCATCTGGAACCTAGAATCTCTGGTTTCACAGACCAAAAGTAGGCATTATCACACAAACTTAGAGTTCAAAGAAGAAAAAAATCCTTAATTGAATTAAGTCACAAAATACCTTAAAAGAGTGTGTACAATGAGGACATTGCTCTACTGCTAGCTAGGCATTCATAGCCTTGATTGCTCTATTGCCAGCCAAGTGTCCATAGCCCTGATAGAGTTGTTTGTACACCCACACAATTGCCTATTTTTTAATATTTTCCTTTTATGTTCTTTTTCTCTTTTTCTTTCTTTTATGCTTTTCTTTTGATACCCTTTTGCTCAACTATATAAGCAATGAACGTCATAGTGGGTTTGGAGTTCACAGTGGCCACTGGAGTAGATTTAGGATTTTTCACTTAGCAAGGCTTCTTGGTAACTATCATATACCTCATCAAGAGTATTTAAAATGTGCATTATGTGAGTCCAAAGATAAGTTTGAAAGAATTCAAACAAGGGTTCCACTCTAGTTCAAGCTAAGGTTCAAGTGAAGAGACTTGATTTAGAGATGCAAAATGAGATCCATGGTAACTCATGAAGACTTATCCATGGAACAAAAAGGGAATGTGTAGCAAAGTGGGCCCTTTGTGCACACTAAGCTTAGCCACCGCATCAAGACCAAACAACACCCTCAGCAAAGAAAAGGGCCAAAAAAAAAAAGCAAAAGCAAAGGAAAGCAAAGAAAAAGACCTACTCTAACTATGAAAAGGGTGAGTTTGAAAAAATCAGGCAAGGAAGTAATGCTTGAGGTACTTCCCATTGAATAGAAATGGGGCATTGTCTCCAATGAGTGTTTTTAGGAAAAAAGCATTATCTCCTAGTATTTCAAAATTTTGAAAGGGGCCAAACTAGAGCTTGTTGAATTTGTTATGTAATCCTTTCTTTTCATGGGTCTTGTCCCAACATAACACCAAATCAATGATTCTAAAGGCCTTGACTTTGGCTCTATGATCGAACCACCTTTTGACAACACCCTGATGTTTAGCAAAATTTTTTGCTGCTTCATCACGTATTTCCTCTAAATGGAGTAGCTCAGTTAGGAAAGCCTCAAGACATTCTCCCTCCTCATCATAAGTGTTGATGAAGTGCAATGTAGGTATCTTGAGGTGGATTGGGAAAATAGGTTCTAAACCATAGAAAAGATGGTATGGGGAATTTCCTAAGGCTGCTTTATGTTGGGTGCGATCTACCCATAGAGAAAAATGCAAATGGGTATATCAGTCCTTTGGATTCTTATCTAGCAGCTTACATATGACAGTCAAAAAGTTCTTGTTTGTTGATTTAGATAATCCATTACCTTGGGGATAGTAGTTGGATGAAAATTTAAGAATAATCCCAAAATCAAAAGCCCAAGCTATGAACTTAAGTGAGGAAAAGGCAGGACCATTATCACAGACTAATGCAAATGGGTATCCAAAAGGATTAATAATGAAAATTTCTAGAAAATTAACTACTACCTCAATTGTGCATTGGCTACAAGAAATTGCTTCTATCCATCTAGTACAATAATCAGTTGTGGGTAGAATGTACCTATGACCCACAGAGGATGGTGGGTTTACCGAACCAATGAAGTCGAGTCCACATTGAGCAAAGGTTCTTACCTCAACAATTGGTTGTAGCGGAATAATAGCATACCTCTCCCTAGTGGCAACAATTTGGAAAACATGAAAAAATCAGACGTGGTTGTTTGCATCCTTGAATAGAGTTGGCAAGTAGTATCCAACTCATAGTATTTGATGGGATTTCGAAGGGTAGGATCCATTTCATGTTTCAAATTTGTCATGGAATTCCCTAAAAACTTTAGCTGCTTCTACCTTCCCTGGGCATTTGAGGTAAATACGCTAGTGATTCCTCTTGTATAACATGGCTCCCTTGAGCATGTAACTATTACTTTTCAGTCTTAGAGCTCACTTTTTCACCCCTTGTAGATGTGGTAGACATTTGTTATTCAACAAGTAGTACACTATGTCATCGTACCATTCTTTAGGAGAAACATCCTCTAAGTGGTATCGTTGAACAGTAAGTTCTAGTTCTATCTCTGCTATTGTATGTGTGAGATCCTATCCTTGAACCAAATTCATTGGTTGGATCTCCATGTCATACTGCTGAAGTAGCATTACCCATTTGGCTCATCTTTCCCCTTGCTCATTTTGCATCAACAATATCTTAATAGCAGGGTTTGGGACAATGGAAAACACCTTGTTGCTTATAATGTAATGCATGAAATTCTTGACCCCACAAACGAAGGAATATGCCTTCTTTTTCACATTATGGTAACATAGTTCAACATCTTTCTTGATGGAGCCCTCATAGAGGCTATAGGATGTTCACTTCCTTCATCCTTTTGTGTTAACATGCTAGCACATGAGTGATCTGAAGCAAACAAATAGATATAAAATGGCTTAGAATAATCCATTCTAACCAGTACAGGAGCATCTGAAATTTCCCGTTTTATTTTTACAAAATCTTATTTAGCTTCTGGCATCCATTCTACTTTAGCATCTTGCTTAAGAATTGCATTTAACAACTTCACTATTTTTGTGAACCTTATGATGAATTTCCTACCAAAGTTGATCTTTCCAAAAAAGGATTTCATTTCCTTTTTGCTACGCAGAGGTTGAATTTTTAAGATGGCCTACATACATTCCAAATCTATGAATGTACCCTTTTCTAAAATCACATGTCCCAATAATTTTCCTTTCGTTACCCCAAAGATATAATTCTTCGGGTTCAATGAAATTCTGAATTTATTACACATCTAGAACACCTTGCATAGGTCTGAAACATGATCTCCTCTCTTCTTCAAGATAACTATAAGGTCATCCATGTATATGATGATAGATTTTTCGATAAGGTCTTTGAAAGCTATATCCATGGCGTGCTGAAATATTGCACTTGCATTAATCAACCCAAACGACATTCTTTAGTATGTAAATGTTTCCCATTTTGTAGTGAAATTCATTTTGTTCTTGTCTTCATACTACACCATCACTTGGTTGTAGCTTGAGTAGCCATCAAGAAGTGAAATCATTTGTGAACCATTAGCAATCTACAACACTTCATCTAGTGAGGGTACTGGATAGTTGTCCTTCTTAGAGGCTCGATTCAAGTTCATGAAATCTTTTTTTTATTCAAGGGGTAAATGCTTTTGACCGGAGCTATGAACCGGATACAACCATTCAACAATGCCACCCCAACGGGGTTTGAAACTTGGTGGCAAGAACAACAATGCCACCTATAAACCATCATACCATGCTAATACCGGCCAAGTTCCTAAAATCTACACATAACCTGATTTCTCCATTTTTATTCCTTACTAGAACTAGGTTAACCACTTATGTGGAATTCCAAACAAGAAAGATGATTTAGGATGAAAGCATCTTCTACACTTCCTTGAAAATAACAGGTTCCAGCAGCCCATTGATCGGGTGTTGTCATTGTTGGAAGGGCTTCACATCTAGTTTGAGGGGAATGGTGTGAGTGATGATTGAAGTATCATACATTTTGAGCATACTCCATTTTCTGGTTTCATGTCTATGCTTGCACCCTTAGTTGGCTATTTACATTCAGGCAGGTTTTTAACTTGCTAATTTTCTAAGAGCTCTTTTGGAGTGATCTTCCTTTTAATGTGATCCACAACTATTTGGAAAAGGCAACACTCAAATTTAGAATGGGAGGAATTGTGTATTCAGCACCAGTTGGGCAGTAAAATCTCTTTAAAGTACATTATATCCCCTAAACTAAGCTAATCCTGTACACATTTCTCCATGAAATATTGGAAACCATCAAATAGGCCCAAGTTTCCATCCTCCTAGAAGTATTCATTATTGAACTCAACTAGTGCTACTATACTATTAGGGAGGGAATCCAAGTTGGGAGAGGCATGACACAACACAAGGACTTCTTCCTCTACCTCTTCCTCTGAGACTTCATATGCAACTAGGAGATAATTTCCCAATTTCATTTCTACGAACAACACTTCATTCATGTTGTTGTATTCAATAATCATGAACCTCATCCTGGGCTCATGCTCAATCTGGATCTAGTTGGGAAGCCCCTTCAATGGAAACCACATGTGGGAATAGTCAGTTAATGTATTTCCATTAAGTGCTCGGGTGAAGTTTCTTCCCTATATGATACCATAGGTGTCTGGAATATCAACAACCTAAATGTCAATAACTTGTTGCACCCTTGGATCTATTGTAGTCTGCATAGGGATTCTATTTAGCTCCCCTACCACATTGACCTTGGTCTTTTCCAGCTAGGTTACCTTACATTTGGATGGGGTTGGATTTATTCCTAATGCTTGGCTGACTACAAATGACATGACATTGGTAGAAGCGCTAGAATCTAGCAAGTAGTTATGTAGATTTTTACCAAACATTCGAATGGTCAAGAGGAAAGGAGTCTCTAATATTCCTTGAAATAGTACTATAGATGCATCTACTTGAGCCACTTGAGCCTTATCCCTTTCATTGTTTTATCTTTTGTTTATGTCTACCTTTGCTCCTTAACTGGCTGCTTGTCTAATTGCTAATTTTTTCCAGGTGGCTGATCATGTTTCGCCCCAAGATTTCTTTGATCAGTGGCTCACTATTAGAGGTGTCAAATGAGACTTTCTTCATGATTTTTTCTTGAGTTGTTTTTGATGGGGAAGTTCCATTTAATGACCTAAATAGGAATTCCTGATGGTGGGCAACCACAACAGCTTGAAGGCTGACAAATCACTTTAACTTTTTTTAACTCTTTCGCTACATATTCCCCCATTTGCTCCATATTTGCTTCAAAGGAACTAATTTGAATGGGATGAGTGTGTTGCTCTTTATCTAGATCGGGTTTCTTTTTCCTATTGAAATACTGAGTAGAGACCTTGGGGTAAGGCAGGTTATTGCGAGCATTGAGGTTAGGAGGTGTATTAAAGTTGTTGGGTGGGGTGGAGGTTGTGAAGGGACCACCAACTTTCCTATTTATCAAGTTAAAGGGTGTAGCATGTTGGTGAAACATATGTATCTCTTTCACATGAGGTTCTTCCTCATCTTTAGGTCCATTATCTACTGAATCAAACATTTGAGATGGGGTTTCTCCATTACTCACCTCTTTTGATTTGCTTGACTTTTCTTCAACCTCCTTCTTGGGCTCATTCTTGTCACTTTGAGGAAAAGGCACCTAGTTGACAACCAAGACTATTTCATATAGCTCTGATGGTACTATTTATCTATAGCTTGAACTATCAACAACATTTTGCACCTCTACTTGGAAGATTGAAGCAGAGGTTTGAAACTCTATGCACTTGAGTTTGAAATGTCGGCTGGTTTGATGAATCTTACACCATCCAGATAGGGCTACCTTAGCCAAGTAGACTCCACTTGTAGATTTTTTGGTACCTCTGGGTGGATCAATAGGTGTTGTCACCCCACCATTGTTGGATCTAGAATTCCATATTCTATTCTACCTTTGGGATGATATCCTTTCAAAGTTATGTCTAGAATTATGACCTCTTTCATAATTTTGTCCTGAGGATGGGCTTGGATCACGATTGTCTCTATGAAAATTAGTCTGAATGGTCCCTTGGGATGCTTGTAGCTGGTTATTCTAGTTCCTTAGATGAGTTACTTCAGTGGACAACTTCTTCACTAATTCAACCAATTGGTTGATTCGCTCTTTGTGTGCATTGATTTGCATTGATACAACATTTTGAAGGTAGACTAGATGTGTTGTAGATGGATTTTGTTGGGTAGCTAAGGGTTCAAATATTTTTAGGTATGTAGGCACTTGGGGTAGCTATGAATACAGCTATTGTCTTGAAGTTTGTAGGTAGCTCGATATGGATGGGCCTAGTTCAATGGAGGCCCTAGGTGTGGCACTATGGGCAGTTGAGGGACCAGATTCACCAACAGAGTTTGATGAGCCAAGGAATGAGTAAGTCCATGAATTTTTGTAGGGTTAGTAGTCGACCCCAATGAAGGAAACAAACCTACAATATGTTGTCCCAAATCAGTGCTTTCTTTTACAGCTTTGGCATATGCATCTATTGATCTTGTAGGTGATTGAAGCATTCGTTTGACTAGGGTAGATGTGAGGTTGTCCAAAGTGACATAATACACAACTCTTGCTAAGGAATCATCAACTACATAAGGGGGCTATAACTTCATGTATGCTCAGTGAGATCTGTCATTGAATGAGCTGATTGGCTCATTGACTTCCCTCCTAATTGACATGAATTGCTAATACAAATTTGTTGGGTTGACTGGGACTTTGAATTTCTACAAGAAAGTGTTTTTCATGAGGTCCCAAGAGGTAATGGAGCTAGTAGGTTGATTGATGTATCAATAAAATGCTTCATCTCCCACCAAATAAGCAAAGAGCCTACATGTAACATCCTCATGTTTAATTTGTATGTCCTTCAAAGCTGTTTGGAAGATCTTGATGTGTTATTTTGTTGTTCTTTGTGGATCATTTGGATGGAACTTGGAGCAGAAGACTTTTGGATTCTTTGGAATGTCATGGTAGTCATTGAAGGATAGTGGGGATGGTTTATTGCCCAACCAAGCCTTGGTGGAGGTGGGGGTGGTAATGGTTGAGTTGCAACAATCTATGGTTGAGGTATGATAGATGTAATATCACTTTGGATGCGGGAAGTGAATGGAGAAAAGGCTGGTTGAAGTGAAGGAGAAGATGGAGATGGAGGGGTTGGAGGTTGAGTGGGTGGGACTAATGTTGAAGCTTCCATTTTCTTAGCCCTCCTAACTTGGGTAGGGGTCTTTAACTCTTGAAATTCTCCCTTATCTGGTGTGGATCTAGTTACTCTATGAAAAATTTAAGGGGAGAAGGACCCAATTCTATCCAACTTTATCAAGTTTCCCCCCCTCTAGCGATTTTTTTTTTGATGGATGTTTTTTCACTTCTCAACACAAACAACACACAAGTGTTATGCCTCTCTTGAAAGGTGAAAATCTACAACTAAGCTTCAGAAAGTCACCCTAAGGTCTCTTGGGTACTAGGTAATGATAGTGCAAGAACAACTCAGTGTTGATGTGTGATTTGCTGGTAATCACAAAGGGCATTTATGGTTGACAAAGCATGGATTTTCTTGGGTCTGTGATGAAGTTTTAGATTTCTAGAGATTGATGAACAATGACAAGAACTTTGTTATAACAGTCTGAAACTTGTTTAAATCATCAAATTTGGCTTTGCAATGATGCTTGGAAATGTATGTTTGATTTGAATTTGAAAGAAAATTCAAAAGGATGAAAGGTTTAGAAGTTTCCTTAAGTCTAAAACTAAGATGAACAGTAACAATGGTTGATGTTATAGTAGACAAACTCCCAATACTAAGTTTTTCTTAACCAAGGGTAGCCTACAGTCTCACAAAACTAGTGCAATCTTCTAAGGCTTCCTTATGATTTGAAATTGCAACATGAATACTTAAAGCATGCACATACATAGTTGAAGTTAAGTGTTGTAAATGAATTAGCTCAAACTAACTTTACACAACAATTTTTCCTCAACAAATGGCCAAAAGTATGAGTTGGAAGTGCATCAAATACTATAACATATGTCCACCATTGAAGCAGAACATAAACTACTAACAAAAAAATAACTTAAACTTGAAATAAGAGTGCTGAAATAAAATTTTGGAGATGGAATCATGCACACATAAAGAGAAATACACAAGAAACCGTCAACTTCAATGCTTTTCTCATATATTGCAGCATAATTCCTTTACACAAAAACTCATCTCTCTCTTTGAAAATGAGAGGATACCCCTATTTATATCTATCAAAAAGTAGAATGAATGGAAAAGATCACTTTACAATGAATGGCTCAGATTCATTCTAGTTTAGGGTTTTCACTTAACCCCATATGAGTACAAATTTTACAATATAAAAATAGACTATTTTTTCTATTTCCTATTTTTTCCTGTAGTTTATTTTGTCTTCTATCTGATTTTATCCCTTTTAGCTACTTTAGCAAATGCTTATCATCTATAATGGTATTCATAGCTTCCTTTTGTAGAGTAGCATAATCCACGAACTTTCCAATGACAACCAACAACTTTTACTCTTTAGAGAGGTTGAATTTGGAGATCTGGAAGGGAACTCTTTTGAACCTTTCTACCATTTGATCCTAATGCTCTTTGCATTTTGGTTCAACTCTGATTATTTGTTTGGACTTCATGAAGGCTATTGCAAAAAAATCCATGAAGTCATCAAACAATGTGTAATCGACCCCTTCCTCTATCCTCTTGTGGAATTCATGTTTGTTGGCTTCCCAATCTAGCTCTAGGGTGGAAATCTAATAGCTTGTCATCAACTTCATGAATTAATCACATTCAACTTGGTGATCTATGATATGTTTGTGATTGAGCTCCAGTTCAAGCAGGAACCTCTCCAAAACCTCTTTTTTGTATTCCAAATTTAGCAACAATGCTTTAGGTAGCCAATGGTCTTCTTTTTATAGCTTCAATTCCTTTTCCCAGGTTTCTTGGGAGAGCTTGAGAATGCTCTCAAGCCTTAGGTATGTAATTCTATATAGCTCGAGAAACTCCTTGCAAATCCCCATTACCTCCTCGAATTTATTCTGCAAAACTCAAAATTCATTATGCATCTTGGCTGCACGTTGGATGCCTTTGTCACTTTATTCAACAACTATTTTGAACCAATTAGATGTAGAAATGGTCCAATTCTTCATTTTCTCCATTTTACTTCTTGCTATAGTATGAAGGCAACCGGTTCGACCACTTGTGTTTTTAGTTCCTCCTTTGTTGAATGATATTTGTTCATCTGTTGAAGGATGGTGGACACAAACCCCTAAAATTGATAAATCTTTTAGGTGCAAGATGTTGGGACTTGATTGATGGTAGTCACTTGATAATCTTTTCCCTAGATGGTACTTGCATCGTTGTCAGCTATGGGAGTGGCTACCTACAATATTCTAGACATAAAATTGTTAGTAGCGATGTGGGATTTGATTTTTGGCTTTTTTTCCTTCCTAGTTTTCACCTATTCTCAGGATAATATTGCATCAATGTGGGCTTTAGGATCCATGAACATTGGGGCCTTTCTTTTGAGTTGCTGCTCTAGCCATGAACTTTAGCTAGATGAACTAGGGATTCATCATTCTACCTTTCCTCCTATTCTTTTGATGGCTCTTACTCCTCATGCTTAGGAGCATCTATGATTTTTTCTCCTTTATCTTGTTCTTTCTTCTCGAGGCATTTCTTCACGTTGATGGCCCTCATCTTGGCCAATTTGTGGGGGCTCATTAGTCTTTTTTGCATCAATACCTATACCAAATTTTCCCTTCCTTGGAGTGACACTCCTCTAGGTTTGGCTCCTTGTCTATGTTCTTTGGGCTATTCTCCCTTAGGTTCTTGGTCAGAGGTCTCAAGCTCATAATAATCGTCAAACTTTCCCACATCCTCACCCCTAAGTATTTTTTTCCCTTCTTCATCTGTGGCCACTCTATACAGATCAATCCTTATTCCTCCCTTGGGATGCTCAAAGTAGTCATCTTGGTCAGAGTCCTCGGGCTCTTCAACAATATCCTCTATTGCTTCTTTAGGCTACTCCATGCTTAGCCTTTCCATTTCTTCAAAAAATTGCATTGTTGCCTCCATTTTAGGTGGCTCAGTAGGAGGTGGAGGGAGAGGCAAGGTAGCAAGAAGCTAGGCCCTTAGTTTCTTGACTTGAGGATTAAGGATCACCTCATAGAGCTCAGATGGTGCATTCTATAAATATGCAACAAAGTCATGTGATACGGAGAAGGGTGAAATAGAGGTTGTTGGTAGAAAAGGAGGTAAAGTAGAAATAGTGGGAAATGGAGGCAGGAGTGAGGAAGATGATAGTGGTGAAGTGGTGGATGAGGAAGAATATAACACCACCATGGGAGCAATCGAGGAGGTGGAGGTGAGGTGGATAGAGATATCCACAATAGGTGGAGATGAGACGAGAAATGACTAAGGAGTGGAAGGGGATGGTACAATGGCAACAGTTGATGGGAGAGTGGAGGTGGTGGGTGGTGGCAAGCATGGTCGCTCAACTTCTTACTCTTCTTTGTGTAGGGATCCTTCCTCTTAGATAGTTGGCATTTTGAGAACAAAGGTTCCCATTCTTTTTGGTTTCTTTGGTGGATTCTGCCATTCTATTGATTTCCTTGTGTAAAATGTATGTTTCAGTTTATGCTTAGATGTGTCTTTTCTCTTCCTTGATCTAGTAATAGGTAGGGACTTGTGAGCCTCACCTGATGAACATGTGGCAATGCCACTATCCATTTCTCTGTCTAGGTCATCTTCGAGCTCCCCATAAGTTATCTCTGTGCCCTGCTCATGTAGTTGGGTTATTTGTTCATCTATCCATTGCTTGGTCCTCTGTTCTACAAGAAGGGTAACAATGTCTAGGTGTGTGACCTCTAGCTCATTCTAGTCAATTACTAGCAAAGGCACATTTATCAAAGCATTATATTTCTCATCCAAAATACTGTCATCTTCGACAATTTAATCTGGGATCGAGTATAAGTTGATGGATTTCACAAATTGGGTCATCATTCTTATGTAGTGTCGCCTCTTGACATCGCGGTCATCATTGCAGTTGGCCCAAAAATATTTGATATGTAACCTATGAGCATATTGCTGTCCAACTTGCTTCTACAATTTCTCAAGGGGATCAAAGCCTCCCCTCTCTATGTGTAGCTCAAAATTGTACTCTTCTAGTTCCTTTTCTAAGTTCTTAGCACATGGGGTAGTAGGGCAGGAATACATCCCTTGCTCAAATGTAAAGGATATGGGATCCTGACATGATGCTTATTATGCAGGAAACTGTGGGCATTCTACAAATGCCAAGTGACCTCTAGCAATATGATTCTATCATTTGGGTAATGAGGTAGTTAATATGGTCTTCCTGAGAATTCCTCTACTTTGATGTATGTAATCTTAGGGAATTGGATAAACCAATACCCAAAGCCTTTCACTGTTACATTATTGCTATAGTACATCCTCCTACGGTAGTCTCTAGATAAAGTGCAAATGATATGCCCAATGAAGGCATCATTGACTCTCTTGTAGTCTTTCTTGAAGTTCTTGTACTGAAGCTGAGGGTAGCAATAATACACCCTAAGTTTCCCCTTCTTTTTTCCCAGCGTCCCAACATAATTCAATACTTTGTATGGGAACTTAACAATAGGGAGGTAGACCAGATAAGAGGTCATGTAAAATTCTAAAGTTTTCTTCACCACCACAAATTGATTGTGAAGTTTTTGACTGATCATTTTAGCCCAGTGGATCTTGGCATTGCCCCAAAGAATCTCCTCTACAAAATAAAACATCCACTCCTCAAAGAATGAGGAAGTGGGAAGGCCCATTACTCTACTTAGGAGGGTCATTAAATCATTGGTCTCTTCTACAAAGTCACTTCTGTATAGTGTTTAAGGCACCTTGTTAGCACTGCCCCTCTTATCTTTTAGCCATGTTTGATTGATTGTTCTTTTGCATCCAAGAGGATCTTCTTGCCATACTTTCAAGGTGAATTCATTTTCAACTTCCTCCATTTTGTCAAACAGGGGAACGACAAATGTTTTTTGATAGACTGGGGAGACAAGTTTGGTAGTTTTCTTCCATCTTTGGTGACTATCCTTCTATTCTAAGCATGCTAACACTCTCGACAAGTAAATACCAATTTTTGAGCAACTAGAGTAGGAGGAAATCCTCGCATCTTTGCAAGTCCACTCTTCTTGATTCTCAAGGCCTCCTTTGTTTTAGGGTCTACCATAAGCCTTTGTCTGAACTCATTGATACTAACATGTCCTAGATCAATCAGTAACCTTACTCTAGTTTGAGGTGATTTTCAAGGTACACTCAACCTCGTGGAACTCGTACTTCATTTGAGCTTTCTCCTCTTTTCCTCTAGGAGTCCTTGCTGGAATTTTTCCTTTGTCTATTTTCTCTATGGGCTTCTCCATTAGTTTCATAAATTATGCACATAAAAGGTGTTGTAAGTGCTTTGACAGATTAGGGGAGTAATCGTTAGTTAAATCTTGCAAATACATCATCAAACACACC
This sequence comes from Sequoia sempervirens, assembly GCA_007258455.2. Lineage (NCBI taxonomy): Eukaryota > Viridiplantae > Streptophyta > Pinopsida > Cupressales > Cupressaceae > Sequoia > Sequoia sempervirens. The sequence continues at coordinate 117,717 of VDFB02025391.1, forward strand.
TACATACCCTTTAAAGATCTTTACATCCATTATTTTATCATTTTGAGTTCGTTTGGTCAGTTTGTAGAAATGAGGGTCTAGAGGTGTGGGTTTCATCCCTGTGGAAGCCATAAGGGTGAAAACATTAAGGAATGGCAGAGGGAAGACAAAATTCCACAAGCAACTACCTAATGGTGAATTTCTACATGCTTTGATCATTAAGCTAATATAGTGTAAAACTATTAGGCACATGTGCAAATTGGTGGTGGAAGCACTCATGGTCATTTCCTTTGGTCAGAGTGATCCTTTTAGCTCATGTAGGGATTAGTGATGTGGAAGCTACTGATGGGGTTACTGCTTTAGTTTCACTACTATGATACATCCTTGGGTAAGCAACATCCCACAGGCAAAACTCCACATGGTGGGACCCGCAATGCTTGCCTGCTTGCTCAAATTTAGTTATGAACATTTTGGCATGTGTATGGAATTATTCTTAGTCATTTTTCTTAAAGGTTTGATCATTTATGAAGTGATAGAATTGGGTGTGTGAAATTTGTGTGGCAGGTTGCCACTCGGTCAATACTGTTTGACAACAACTTAGGATAGATGTCGTTCTGCGAGGAGTGACCCACACGAACGGACCCATGAAGGGCTATGACTTGGTGTTTTCATCATTCTGGTTTTAAATTTTATGTTCATAGAAGTCGAAGCTATGGGACTCGTGCAGCGGAAGGACACAAAGGCTTCATTGTGAAATAATAGCCATTATAGGAACCTCATTCAGACAAGGGTGGCCTGCATAGACTAACCCACATCGGCCTTGAGACTTATGAGTTTACCTTTGATTTATAGGTGCATTCTAGAGATTCATCAAAGTTCATGCTTATACCCATGGTGGCTAAGTTTAGGTGTTTGGGGAAAGTAACAAAGCGGGGTCTACGAGGCGGGGAGTCATTTTTAATTTTTCGTTGAGAATGACATAGGTCAGGCATAGTTCCACATGAGGCAACTCACATGAGTGGACCCATAGTAGAATCCTAACTTTGTGGTTCATGTCACTTGGGTTTGAGTTCATCCCATGGTGGCAGATGGGACAAAATCCACATGATGGAAGTTTGCTAGTGTAGACACCGAAATTTGGTCTAAGCTTGCGACTTCAATATTCTTCATGGTCATGATTAAATAATGTCAATTATTTAATTATTCTCTATAGTCTTCATTTCTTCTATTAATTAAATAATCTTAATTATTTAATTAATCCACACTTTTCTTTATTCTACCTAATTAATTAAATAAACGCTTTTTATTTAATTACGTTACTAATTAACCTTATCCTTCTTGTCAAATTAAATAAATTCTTATTTAATTTACTCTTTATCATACTTCAATTATAATTAAATAAATAATTTATTTATTTAATTATTCATTTAAATCCCTTCATTACTTAATTAAATAAATCTTATTTATTTAATTATTCTTCAAATATCGAGTCTCGAATTAAATGAATTATTTAATTCATAAATTCTATTTTAACGCATTCCTCTATATTTAGATAATTGTGTTAGTTATCTAAGTATTCACTTTTACTCAAATCAAAGATCTATTCAAATTGCTCAGTTAACTCTTGATTTAATGTCTGAGTGGCATTCTTGAGTAATCTCTTCGTCAAATCATACAATCATCTAGTTCTAACTCATTTGCATGTACATGTAGATTAATTAAATATTCCTATTTAATTAATTAAACCTTGTGTGTGCATTCGAACAAGAGTTGCTTTAATCCATCTTCATCTTTGTCATGCAAAGATAATTCTTCTATTTTTGAATACCAAATTGGAATATTAAATCATTTATTTAATCTCTAATTCTATTTCTAATTTATATCACTCATGTCATTACTAACTATTATTAGAATGCATGACTAATTAGTCAATCTCAACCATCCTTTGATCTTTCAATCCTGGCCTATCGTTCGAATAATCAATTTTCTATAAATTGATCTTATCTTCATCATTCCAATCTCTCTCGAAATCTTATGGCATTTTGGAGCACCTATCTTGAATCTTTGATATTTTGATAAATCATTATCATAGGCTATACTTGCATGAACTTCAAAAATCTGAGGGCAATTATACTACGACAAAATGGAGAAGGACAACGGAGATAAATCGTGGAAGAATGTAGATTGGGTGAGATTGTTTCTTTATTTACATTTTGAATTCCTTTGTACTTTGTTGATATAACTTAGATTGCATTTAGATTTGTATTGCATGTTTTCTCTAATCTGTTTCTTTTTGCATTTTCTAGATGTTACATTGGTGAACCTGACATTTTTGTAGAGAAATTTGTGTGTTTTCTTGTTTATTTTCGTTGTTTTGAAGGTTATAGCCAAGAATTCATATGAAATCCTATCATATTCTTTTGAGCACAAAAAAATGGGAAAATAAAATATTTTAAAACCATTATCTGGGTTTTGTAGGCCCCGTTCACAACTTTTCAGAACTTCAAACGGTTTAAAAATTTGTTAACATTTGAGAAAGTTATGGCTGTTTTAGTGATCACAGTTTTTTAAGCTCTATTTGTTAAAACATGAATTTTCTTTTGTTTATAACATTTTTGTCTTGCGGGATTTTGCAAAAAATTTTGTGAGTTTTGAAGGTCTATGTCTTAGCTTTCCATAGATATCTATAGTTTAAAATTTTGTTTAGTTTTGAGAAAGTTATCACTATTTTAGGTTGCTATTTTCATTTAAGTTTTTTTTGCACTATTCTTTTGTTTTCAGTGTGTGTCTTGAGGAGTTAACAAGTTTTTGCAGGATGATTGGCAAAGACAATATTGAAAACTACTAATGAATCTTTCTGCAGAATGCATGTCGAAGACCCTAGTTAAATTTTTGAAACAAATTGTTTGGTAGTGTAGCAAATCTTTCATTTGAATTAAAATTAACAAGTGTTTACTGTGTTTGGTGCAAAAGCACAACTGTGTAATTACCCTCACAATTTTGTACATCAAACTATCCTCTCCCCTTGTGCATCCGTACAATCTTGGGTGTAAGAGAAACGGTTACCAACTCTAGAACTTGGGCCTGTTCTGGTGGGAAAAAGTATTCACCCCAAGACGACCCAGATCAGTAGCACTTTGAACCTGAGGGACTTCCAACCAGTATATAAAAGTGGATTCTTGGGGAAAGCCCAAGAATCACGCGTATGGTTCCAACGAGATGGATCTGAAAGGGGACTCTCGCCACATGGATCATGCCCTATGAACGTAATGCTCATACTAAACACCTTTTGTTTTAGAGACCAACCATTTTTTGGTCATTGCTTGGTATAGTGAAGGGTGCAGTATCATGACCAAAGACACTCACTACTGATCCCCTTGAGTAGAGATAACAGTTATTGGGAGGTCATTGCCCAAGAATCTAAAATTGGTGTGCTTGAATGATGTTAATGAATAGTGGAGGGGAGCCAATGCCACCAAATTTCTAAGTTATCAGCTCTCGAGAAGGAAAGGTGTTTAACACTAATCTAGGGTATATCGGTGGGCTATACCAAGTATACAAACCCTTGGCCTTTTGGCCTATTAGGATTGTACTTGTCTGTTGTTATATTACACATTCTTTGAGTCCAAAATGAAATTGAAAACACTATCTTATGATTGTCTTTGTTTTCCAAAACTTGATCACAAAAAATAGCGTCGGTTTTATATCTCAAATCACTGAAAATACACAGAGAGTTGCAACTATTCACCAAAAAGTCACAATTGATTTTTAGAGTCACATCTATTTAGCATAGAGTTGCATCTGCCAGATCAACTCGCATTTGCTTTGTGAAAAACCACATATGTTATATTTTGAGTTGCAATTGTCATTTCGAGTCACATTTGTGAGAAACCTAACCTCATCTTCCCGACACACATACTAAACATTTACTGGGAACACATAATTGATCATCAGAAAACCACAACTATGAAACATAACCACATTTGATAGATCCTGTGACGCATTTGCTTGATTATTAGAAAACTAGAATTCACAGTCATTGTCCAGTCAACACGGTTATACCATTTTCAGTTGTCTTTCCACAAGCAGCCCTTGAACTGAAACCTAACACGATTTGCTTAATTTTGCATCCTTTAGGTATCATTTGGTCATTACTATAGTCATTCTGATTATGAGTTTTACTTTCATCTTTGAGTACATTTTTTCTTTAGATTTAAACTTCTAGGAAGATCAGTTTTACAAACTTTAGGATAGGTCCACCATCTACACTCTAGAAAAATCATAGCGTCAACAAAATCTGTCATTGAACCTAGTCCTAACATTTTATCCTTTGTCCTACAGAAAGTCCTCCTAGCTCATTAGTCTAGTTAGGAAACTCAACTTGTCTTAGATCCTCGTCCTACATTGGTTCCTTGACTTAACAAAAATTGATGCCTTGGTTAGACTTTAGGTAGTTGGTCCCCCCATCTTGGGTTTACAGATTTGATTACCTTAGAAGTTTTGCTTAGACTTTGCATCTTTAGATATTGTCATTTTAGACTAGCGTCATCATAGAACATTCCTTTTTGCACCTAGAAAATCCCAAAAAACATAGCTTAGGTTGCATACCTTAGACTTAAGTTACTCTTTGCATTGTCATACCTTAGTCATACTCCATATTTTGTCATAACCTCACCACCATGTCTACAATTTACCTTGATATGCTTGCTAGTCAAGTTGAATACCAGTTACTCCATAATGGTCAATGCCAACAGGCCATAGACTTCAAACGACAATTTATCCAATCCAAATGCCAATTAACGCCAACCCATGGTCAACTACCCACATACCCTTCCTACCAACAATCCATAAGTCCTAGTCCTCCATCCATCTACCCTCATTATCAAGAGTCCCTTAGCATAATTCATGACATGAATCCACAACAAATTTCCACTTATCACCCTTATCCTAACCTTGAAAAGGGAAACCAACCTTCTACTAATCCCTTCCAAGTCTCTATGTCTTATCCTAGTCCTTCATCCACTAGTTCCTTCGAAGCCTCCATGTCCTATTCTAGTCCTTCATCCACTAATCCCTTCCAAGCCACTCCATCTCAGTCTACATTTAGTCATGAAAATGCATCTATTCATGGTCTCCAAAGTCACATCCCATCTACTACACTTGAAGATACATGTCAAATGGAAATTCCAAAGCATGACTTCATGGCTCCACCTTCATGTGAAGATCAAATTAGTCTATCCCACAGCCATATCTTTAAGTCCATCCAAGAAGTACTAGATAATCATGGCATCCAAAATACACCTATCCTTGATCAAGATTCCATTCCCAACCATATCATTCAAGACAAATCCGTCTTTGATCAAGACACTACTATTGAGCAAGAAGTCCAAAATTATCCACTCCTTGACCTTTATGCCATTCATGATCAAACATTTGAAGACAACCCTATCCAAGTACAAAACACATCCATTTCCCAAAATGAGACACTTGCATCTTTTGGACACATAGATGATATTCCTCTAGAACGAGAGTCTCCTACTCTAGACATATTTGCAAATGATCAAGCTATAGCTGAGTTCATTGGTCTATGACAATGACCATAAAGACTGTTTCAACATGGACTTGGAAGCACCAGTAGAATCATCTGAGTTTGACATGTCACAAAATAACCACAATGATATCCAACATTTCAATGAAGATATGACATCCTATCAACTAGGATCATCCACTTTTATCAAATCAGGATTTCTTGAAGAGGAGATTCCAAGTAACAGTTTCCATAAACACAGTGATGGGTTAGCATATTGCTTTCAAAACAAAAAATACCCCATCCCACACATAATCTGTTAGAGCATGCAGTATCAAGGAAAATGACTTGGGATACACGAGTAAGGAATTCTAGAACCAGTACAATTTTAGGAAAATCCTAGACATCAAAGTCTTGTTATCCTTCAATCAACAAATCTAATGATGTTAATGGTACCTCCTCGATATTGGGGGAAACTTTATCTAATACCAACATCAAAATGGAGGCCATGAATAGTTCTTATCATAAGGTTGTTGCCAACACTCATTCCATCCATACCATAAATTGTCAAAAAAAAAAAAAAAGTCTTACAACTTCAAAGTTCAAAATCAAATATCAAAGACCATTGAATCAATCAAAAATCCAAATGGACAAATAAAGTTAAAATGGATCAAGCAAAGAAAATATTTCAAAAGTAAAAGTCAATCAAAATGTGGAGCCACAAGAAAAGAGGACTCCCACATATAATAAATCTCCACCTCCTTCAAAATAGTCCTCATACAAGGCATATAAAAGTAATGGTTCCAAACATTATCCCAATCTAAAACCCAATCTCCATCATCCATCACCCCAAGTTTGGCAAATGAAAATTCCTACATCTAAATTTCCAAACGTGTCTACCATCATCTGTCATAATCCTATATCTCACCTAAAGTCTAAAAATCCTACATCACAAATCCGTCGCATCTTGGTAGCAACTCTTTATTGTAAGGACTCCCATGAAACTCTATCACGATGTGTGTATTTTGATAAGTCCAACTCTAGTGTCAACAAGGATTACAATGACATAAATCAATTGTATGCAAGTGCTATGATCTTGATAAGGAAACTACTTCATCAAGGTCATTATTGGCATATCATGGCACCAGTCTCTACTTCAGCACCATCAATGGATTTGGCACAATTAGTGATCATCTAAAGCATCAAGGCCATCTAGAAAAAGGAAAAAAAAAGGCCACTTTGATGAAAACTTGGCAAACAGGCATCTTGGTGACACCAAAAAGAAAAAAAAATTCAAGAGAAAAATTTCGTCCAACAGTGAAAACCATTCTTATGGTGCTTTGGATAAGTACCTTGATGAAAACCTTGCAAACAGGCGTCATGTTTAAGAAATTATCTATGTGGACTATTACACTTGGGGGAAAGTTGTCTCATCTCCCATACCCTTCGTATGGCATTTATTATGAGATTTCCATCTATCCATCTAAGCCATACCACTCATGCCCATTTTCCCACCTACTTTGATCTTGATAAGGACTGGGGTGCAAACATAAATCGTGCTTTGGAAAAAATCTTGACATGTCTATCCTTTGGTCATACACTATCCATGAAATATCATGTCATAGCCTTCATAGAATTTTTCCAAATGAGTTATCCTTATACACAATACCTATTGCATGCCTTGGTTTTTCCCTTGTCAATGGTCTAAGAATCTTCCATCATACCATCTAATCCTGAAAATTCATTCCAAATGCAACAAGCCCAATTCATACAATCTTTCTATGCATCCTAGTGCATCATTCAAAACATTCATTGGATTTGTTTCTAGCCTGGATGCAAACCTTAATCCTTTAGTCACATTATCATCATCCTCATGTTGTTTTGGGATGTGTCCTTCCCATGCCAAACAACATTGTCACCATCCTCATCACCTATCAATTGGTTTTCAGCCTAACTAGGGGCACGATCATGGTTGTCCTTGGATTCTTGTGCATGCTTGCTCACTTGCTTATAGGCATCATATCCCTGTACATAGTCCACTTCCCTATACATATTCCTTATCCCTATACATACTATCTATCCCTGTACATAGTCCACTTCCTTGTACATAGTCCACTACCCTGTACATAGTCCTTATCCCTGTACATACTACCTATCCTTGTACATATCCCTTATCTTTCTTATCCATCACTTCTATATACCATTCATAATAAGTGGTACTCTTTCCCATAACCTGGAACGATTGACATTGAGTGCATTTCATATCCCCCATTTTACCCTATTTGTAATCAATTGGTCTTATACTCGACTGGGGGAAAACACTTGACATGTGTCATATTGATTCTTCCATTCGCTGTGTTGAAGATGTAAAACCATAGAAAAATCCACAAACATCACAAAATGTCCTAAGAAAACACAAAAACATCAAAAAACTTCAAAAAGACAAAAAAATCAAAACATGTCAAAAATCTAAAAAATAGAGTCAAAGTTAGTCACACTTGTTAGTCTTTGTCATTTTTTTAACTATGAGGTCTTTGCATGTATAATGTAGGAAAAGCCATCAATCGATGAGCCCCCAAGGTTGCACTAGGTTAGTCCATTAGGGTTTGTCACATTCACTTTCACACACGTCTTCTATTTGTAGTCAATCTTGTTAGTCAAAGTCAAGTCGAACTATGGGGTCTTTGCATGTATAACATAGGCAAGGCCATCAATTGATGAGTCCCCAAGGCCACACTAGGTCAGTCCTTTAGGGTTTGTGGTCACACACAGTCAATTGTCCACACATCATATCATGTCATGCATCAATCTGGTGAAAAAGTCAACAATGCCTCTAAGTCAAATCAAACAACTTGCCAAATGAAACAATAAAAAAAAATTAACTAATGTCTACTACAGGATGTGTCCTTCCTGCAGACGGACATTGTTAAAACAATTAACCTTTGTCACATTCAGGATGAGTCCTTCCTGAATATTGATATCAGCAAAACAATCTATGTCTTATACATGATGAGTCCTTCCTGCATATCGACATTGTCAAACAATCAAACATAGCCTTACGCAGGTTATCACATCAACGACATCTGACTCAATGTCTTATACAATACATGTCTTTCTAAAACTAGGTTTTGTCATGCCTTATACAAATAGTCATAACATTGAAACCAGACTTAAAGTCTTATCTGATATGTGTATCTCCCAAAATCAAGCTTTATCAATCAATCCTTTTATCAATCAAAACAATCAAACAAATAGATCAAGTGTTGGAAAATATTTTACTGGCTTTTTGACTTTTTGACTTATTTATTTTATCTTTTCATTTGACTTTATGATGGGAATTATGTTACTAGCTTTCTCAAGGATGTCCTATGAAGGATTTAGAGAAGCCACGATGTATCAAAATTCTGTTTTCTTTGACTGTTGTATGTCAATTGTCTTTAAAATTTGATTTTGAGTCATGTTACTAGTTTCCTCAAGGATGTCCCATGAAGGATTTAGAGGAGCAATGACGTCTCATGACCCATATTTTACTTTGTTTGCTGTCTATGGTTTGTCTTGACAAAAACGCTGGGGCAACTGTGCCCTTAGTATGAGTTACGAAAATCCTTGTCTGTGACTGTCTGTTTTTAGCAAGTGGATGACCTTGCACACCTTGATCTATGTCTTATCATGGTGTTTTTCTCCATTTGTATTAGTCCTGCCCAATGATGATAAAGTGCAATGCCTTTTGTGATATGATGAAACATCGAAGATTGCTAATACTAACATCATGGTCCTTTATTATTCATCTTTCTTTTTGCACTAACATTTCTTCTTTTCTACATCTTCATCACCATTATCTATTTCCTCTATCCTTTTTTTCTTTCATCTTTTAGTTCTCTCATCGATTTTGAGAGCACACTCATGTTCTTTGAACCTGCCTGTCCTCCTGAGGGGGCATACCTTCACCTGTTTTACACTGGGGCATATTTCTTATCGATTTTCTTTGACACAACTCCGAAATGACATTGTATCAAAGAGGGGCAAATGTAGACATCAAAATTTGGTCTAAGCCTGCGACTTCAATATTCTTCATAATTCGTATTCTTTTGGTCATGATTAAATAATGTCAATTATTTAATTATTCTCTATAGTCTTCATTTCTTCTATTAATTAAATAATCTTAATTATTTAATTAATTCACACTTTTCTTTATTCTATCTAATTAATTAAATAAACGCTTTTTATTTAATATGCTAAATTAACCTTATCCTTCTTGTCAAATTAAATAAAATTTTATTTAATTTACTCTTTATCATACTTCAACTATAATTAAATAAATTCTTTATTTATTTAATTATTCATTTAAATCCCTTCATCACTTAATTAAATAAATCTTATTTATTTAATTATTCTTCAAATATCGAGTCTCAAATTAAATGAATTATTTAATTCATAAATTCTATTTTAATGCATTCCTCTATATTTAGATAATTGTGTGAGTTATCTAAGTATTCACTTTTACTCAACTCAAAGATCTATTCAAATCGCTCAGTTAACTCTTGATTTAATGTCTGAGTGGCATTCTCGAGTAATCTCTTCGTCAAATCATTCAATCATCCAGTTCTAACTCATTTGCATGTACATGCAGATTAATTAAATATTCCTATTTAATTAATTAAACCTTGTGCGTGCATTCAAACAAGAGTTGCTTTAATCCATCTTCATCTTTGTCATGCAAAGATAATTCTTCTGTTTTTGAATACTGAACTAGAAGATTAAATCATTTATTTAATCTCTAATTCTATTTCTAATTTATATCACTCATGTCATTACTAATTGTTATTAGAATGCATGACTAATTAGTCAATCTCAACCATCTGTTGATCTTTCAATCCTAGCCTGTCGTTCGAATAATCAATTTTCTATAAATTGATCTGGTCTTCATCATTCCAATCTCTCTCGAAATCTTATGACTTTTTGGAGCACCTATCTTGAATCTTCGATATTTTGCTAAATCATTATCATAGGCTATACTTGCACGAACTTCAAAAATCTAAGGGAAATTATACTATAACGGAAAAATGGAGAAGGACAATGGAGATAAATCATGGAAGAATGTAGATTGGGTGAGATTGTTTCTTTATTTATGTTTTGAATTCCTTTGTACTTTGTTGATATAATTTAGATTGCATGTAGATTTGTATTGCATGTTTGCTCTGATATGTTTCTTTCTGCATTTTCTAGACATTAGAGCTAGGACTTTGCAATAGGCCACCACCAAAGGGGGCGTTCTTCTACCAAGGGCGATTTGCAAGAATGGATCCACAATGCACCAAGATTTAAAGGCTTTTGGGACATTAATTTCACTTGTTGACAATAGGAGGGGAGATGCAAGAATCACAGGTTAAGAGGCCGTAAGGAATCTTTCATTAAGAATGGCCAAAGGAGCATGGTGGTCGACACGCAAGGTCCCACAAACTCAAAAAATGCACAACGGTTAATGGCACGTGAATCGATGGAGCAATGGGCTGTAGTGACCTCTGCTACTCTAAGAAAAAATAGTTCATGGATCATTTTCTCAGTTTGAAGCCTGTGCCATCTGCCATGGGAGTTTTAGGATTCAAATGGATTAGGTTTTAGAACATGGCACTTGATTTTTAAAAATTTGCTTAACTTGAAGCCCTAGATAGTTCAATCATAAATCAACAATGATAGAGGTAGCTGAGGGATTACCTTCATGGCTGGTGATTGTGAATACAACTCAATCTCTCAAAGTTCTATGCTCATGAATGCCTCCTTCAGTCTTTCAAATTTGAAAATATCAAATGAAAATGACAGTTGGGGAGAGTCATATTTATAGGCAAACCTACCATTAATGGCACTATTAATTGTAGTTATGACAGGGATATGAGTTGGTGAGGATGCAAAAATGTGATTGATGGAGGACGTTAGGCAAGGACCAAGGCGAAAAAACTGGTTCTGGAACCTATAATGCAGAAAGGTTGAATGCGGAAGCTGCATGTGGGAAGGTTGTCACAGGCGGATGTGTGAAGAACGTCGTAGGGAATGACAAAGCAGAGATAGAAATCCACAAGGTGAAACTCGCAATGGAGGACCCGTAAAAGGTGAAGGATGAGGTAGCCTCTGAAGGATGGAAACTTGCTAGTCAAATTCTGTAAAGGCCAAAAATTTCTCAAAACTTGGGTGAGTGACCTTGGCCAAAATGGATTTGGAAATTAAGGCTCATGACCAACTTAGGATGGAAAAATAGGGGCACAAAAATTGAAGCAAAGGCGAACTAACCATTGAAGGAAAAAAGAAGAGAGGGGGTCCTTGGTCTAAGTGGGGTGTGTATGCAATAGGAACAACATAATCTACAAGCAATAACACAATGTCTGTGCCTACACTTTGTAGCAATTTTATTTTTTTCAGTCTATTGTCAATTTGTTTTTGTGTAAGAGCAGGTTTATTAGTCACAAGTTCCTTCTCTTCCTTGGGAGGAATATAAGAAATAACAGGTGGTTTTTCAACCACTTTCTCTTTGAATTTGTAAACTTGTTTGACTCTAGGAGGGACAACATGATTGTTTTTGTTATCTCGTGGTCTCTTGTAGGAAATGGTAGGATGTGTTTCTATAGGTGGTTCTTGTATATTCAAAAGTGCTTTTGGATCAATCATTGTTTCATCAAGGATAGGTGGTTTATTTGTAGGTTGCGAAATGTTTCAAAGGGATAGTTCTTCTATTTTATTTTCCTTGAATTTTTGATTTTATTTGAAAAAGAAATCCTCACGAAGCTTGATAGGTTCTATATGCTTAGGCCAAAGCAATCTAGTGAAAAGTTCCCTTTTGTTGATGTGGGATTAAATCCACTATGATGCACAGTAAATATATCATTATCAAATGGAAACTTTAGACATTTATGCACAACCAAAGGGAAAAAATTCATGGAGAGAAGCCATGGATAGCCTAGCTTCACATGAAATTGGTCTAATTGCGGGATAATGGAAAATCAAACCATTAATGTTTTTGGTCCAAAGTTTAAAGGGAGAACTATCAAGCCTATCATAGGAAAAGCAAACCCATTATGTATCTTGATCCATGCTTTCAGGTTATCATATGTTTCTTGATATAGTTCATGCACATATAAGAATTCTTCAGTGATCACATTCTCTCCACAGACGAGATCAATCAATATCCCATTAGTGGGCTTGTCATTGATTCAACCAACTATGTAAAGAGGAGCATCAGGTGCATCTTTAGGTATGTCATTTTGTGAGAAAGCAATGTCAAGAGGATTTTTAGTTGAGCCCTTATGAGGTCTAGCTTCTATGGGAGGTTGTTCAATAGTATTCATATTATCATCATCTGTGTCAACATTTATCACATCATTCTTTGTTTCACTAACTTTGACAAATGAAATATTACACTTAGGCATGGGATTTGTAAAGATTTGCATATTTTTATTAGGAGGGGCTATAGATCTATTACCTTGACCATTCACACCTCAGATTTGCAAATAATTAGAATTGATAAGGTTTTTCACAAGATGTTTAAGACACTTATAGTATTTTGTACCATGTCCATTTTGTTGATGAGAATGGAAATAAGAATTTTTTTGAAAGCCTTTAGGAAATGGTATATTAGGGTCATGTTCTATAACAAGAGGTAACGTAAGCATGTTCTTGTCAATAAGTTGCAACATGATATTATAAAGGGTATCAGGTAAAGGAGTGAACTCTCTCTTCCTTTCCCCAAAAGGAGTGGCCATCTTTATATCAGCCACTTGATTATTGGTTTGTTGATTTGATTGAAGGGAACTTAGTTGTAAAAAATCCCTTATTATATTTCTTGAAAGGTTGATAATTATTTTGAGTTGTGTGTTTAGAATTTTTAGGATGACTAGGGGGATTTTTCACATTAGGACCACTAGTCAAATCTTAATAATAACGAAGGGCTTGTTCCATCTCAAACCCTTATCACATTTGAATGTGGGGCTGATATTTGAGGGTTTGGTGTTTTATCTAGCATGAGCACTTGCAAGGTTCTATTTTGTCATTGACTTATTATTGCATGTTGCTTGTTGTTAAAAAACATCTTATGTCATTTACCGCCATCAGGTAACTGGCCCCTCAGGCCTAGGTCTGAGTCTCATAATTTTATAAGGGTAAGTTGAGGGCCTTTTTGGCCTTTACATCCTTTGTATTTTGTGACTTAGAGATTTTTAAGTCCCTTCTCTCATATCATCCTAGAGGGACCCCTCCTCAGAACAACTTAAGTGCACATGCTAAAAGCTTTCACTTAAAGTCCCAACAACCGTCATGTCTTCATCACTCATTGCTAATTACTTTTTGAGTGTATATTTTAAATTAGTGATGAGTGATGTTCATTGTATCAATAAAGGATCACTTATTGCTAATGGATTTTGAGCCTTGAATATTGTAATAGTGACAGGCGATGTCCTCTAGCCTTATGTTCTTGTTGCTCATCGTGAATGGTCATGAAATGAAAAATGTAAGATCATCGATAAGCGATACAACATATTTCCTTTGCATCATGTATTGTGGATATGTGTTAAATATTAAATTCCAATTAGTGATATGCTATACACTTTGACACTATGTAATCCTCTTATCACTAATTGCTTGCAAACTATATGAGAAGAATTAGTGATGAGCAAGGACCTGATGTTCTATGTTTTATCGCTCATCATGGATTCATCCCAAAACTTAATTTCCAAAATGGAGATGAGCGATGAAGTCCTCTATTAAAATATTTTTCATTAATATGATGAGATCTTATGTGCAATGTCTTATGTACTGTTGATTTTATGTAGGTGTACGTGTCCCAATTTGATCTCTTTGCAGTATCTCTCATTGTTGATTAGATTTGAGGTGCAAATTTTGGGTTAGTGATGTGTGATGGAAAGATGAATGTGACCAAGGACTATCCATAGATCCAAGGGCTGAGATTTCATCATGGGGATGTTTACATCACTGATGAGGCCAATGAAGGACAAGGTGCATCCATGATAGGTAATGAATTTTGCTAGAAAAGGAAATGTTGTAGAATCTTTTGGACATCGCACTAAGCAATGATGAAAGTGGTGAGATGAATGGAGAACCATTGATGTGGTTTTAAGAACTACATGACCCAACAAACTAAACTTCATTGCGGCAATATTTTTATTGCTGATTCACCCTAAAGTTTGGGGAAGAACAGTGATAAGCGATGAAGTGTATAAGGAAATATTCTCTCTAAAAAACACCGGCCTCATGTACTTCACCAATATTAATGGAAAAGCAAAAATTAGGTTGTTAATGCATGCTAATTGTCAAACCGTGTATGATTAATCAAGATTAAAGGAAAATTTGGCAGCATTTGGGGTGGCATCTATGTTTTCTACGAACAAGTTGCTAATGGCTAAAAAATGATGTTCATATCACCATAGGTGAATTTTTAATTATTTTAAGATCAATGACCAAGATTCACAGCCGAACTGTTAAGTTATCAACTCATTCACACGAGGAGTTCTTAAACCATTAATTCTACATGCTCCAAATTTTCTATTTAATGCAGGTTGATTGATGTTCATTTTCACCATCTTTTTAGTCTACAATAAATGTAAGGCATGTATAGTGAAGAAAAGTGAAAGGTTGTTATTTTTTCTTTAGTATAATATTCAGTATTCTTATTGTGAGTAAGTTGGTTTTAAATCTGGTTTTCTAGTCTGTTTGGGAATTCCATTACTAGAATTTGTTGCAATTGTTGGGGTTAAGGATATAATGATATTTTTCCCTGAGGTTTTTGATTCAAAATATTTTTAAATTGTCACTCTCTTCTTGTTCTAAGAGATGGGAAAAAATGGTGTGAATATTCAACCCGTTAGAAGGTCTAGCCAACTCAATGTATTTGAGTGTCATGAGGATTTAATTGAGCATGAGGCCCAGGCTTCTCCTGAGTTTTCAAAGGGTAAAAGGAGGGCTAGAGGTCATAAGAAGACATCAATTGTGTAGAGTACATATAGTTTGAGAAACAAGACCGTTCGAGGAGAAATGGTCAAGTTCAAAGGCAAGGAATTGGCTCAGCCAGTGAAGAAGGCCAAGAAAAAGGATAAAAGTCATAGGGCTTGTCTAGGCAAGCATAATTCTCCTATCTTGCACTCTGACAGTCCTTCTAATGTTGAAGGAGATACCGACTCAGGATATGGCTAGTACCTTCTTTCTGTGGTGCCATATGGGAGCTCTGATGATGATGTGCTGATGGTTCCTCCCATTTCATCGAGGACAAGGAGCGGTTGAGTTCTCTCTGATGCTGACGACTCGAAATAAGGTCTCCTTCTTGTTTTTGTTTTTGATGACACCATGGTCTTTGCATAGGAGGTATTTTTTTTGGTATGACCGTGGTTTGTCTTTTTCTCTTTTATGATGATGTGGAGGTCCTCCGATTGATATGATATGGTATATTTTTTGTTCAAGCATAAACACAGTGATAGTGACTTTTAATATTTTGCACATGTGTTTTTCCTTTTGTCCTCCCTTGCTCACGAATGATTTCATAAAGAACCACCTGAGGAGTTTTTCGAGGAAACAGTTGAAATTAGGTTTCCTAAAATTAAATAATATGTAAATGTAACTTAGTTGGATGCTTGTTGCTCCCTTGTATAGAAAGGGGATTTCATGGCTATAGTTAAAGAGTTTGAAGTTCAAAATTTTGAGTCCAGAATAGGTCAAGGTGAATGCTATGCTCTTAGAGAAAATAAAATGAAAATAGATACATTAATAGATATATCAAAAGAAAATCTAGGGTGAAAGTTATATTGTATGAAGATCTTAAATATGGTTTTACAAAGTAATATAAAAAATGGAGAATATTAGTTCTAAAATGTTGCTCTCTTATGTATTTTTCTTCCAAATTATGAATGAAGTTGTTAATTATAATTTCATTTATCTTTTGTCATTTGCACCAAATGAATGAGCTTGTTTTATGCTTTAGTTCAATGAGTTGATTAAATGCTAAAATAAGGCCATTAGTTTGTGAGAAAGGGATATAGGATTTGGTAAGGAAGAAATATTTTAAAACACAGTGAGTTAGATGCTACAAAGTGGCAGGCTAATAGTCCATTAATTTCTAATGTTCAATCATAATTGTATTACTGATTGATTGCAAGTTATGACTCTGTTTTTCCCTTAGATAGGGAACTATTTGTTTTATTAGTTTATCTCATGGCCAACTAAGATAGTTACAAATTTTGGCTTAAGATTCAAGATGAAGACAAATTCATAATATACTCTAAACTATACTGCCCCAACTTTCAGTATATGAGAACATTATCTAAAACAAATAACACTCTCACTTAAGGTCTGCCAAGCCTTTGATGAGGTGGTTTCCTTGAGGAATGCATCTATGTGTGGAATTTCTCTTGACCGAATGTGAGATATTATGAGCATGTGTAGGATTACCCTCCTGGGTCTCATAGAGTCTGAAGAGAAGAAGTGAGGTACTAAATGCTTTACTTAAGTGTTGGCCAATCCTCAACCTTGCTAATGATTGAGTCTTGGAAAATTTATAGGAAAGGATTAAGATTAGGTTTGGTTCTTAAAAAATAACCAATAGGGTTGTACATAATTGTGTGAAGGATGGAAACCTCAACATTTCAAGTTGTATATTTATCTAGTAAGTTGGAAATAAACATTCATTGAAGGTCTGCATCAGGAATCTTAATGTTCATTTGTGAATAAAGTGTTTGGTATCTTGCTATGAAATTAGTCGCTTTCTCATCCTCTTGTTGTTTTCATGTCATTAAATCAGAAGGGTCATCTTGTGACCCATGTGAATATGGAAGTGGTTGTAAAAGGAATCAATGATTTCTTTGAATGAACCAATTGAATTGTTCAGAAAAGAAGAGAACCAGTCTAAAATGGTATCCTTCAAGGAGCTAGGGAATAGCTTAGCCCAAAGTTTATCCTCAAAGATGAAATCACTACACAAGGCCATAAAAGCAGAAACATGGCTTATAGGAGCTCCTTTCCCACCATATTTATCAAATCAAGGGACCTCTATACCTTGTGGCATTTGTGCTCTTAATATTTTGAAGGAAAATAGGATGGAGTTTATGTATTACAAAGGTTGATTATTATTGTTTTGTTGTAATATTGCCACTTTTTGTTGAAGGGATGTCATGGTTTGAAAAAGTGAGTTAATGAGATGGTCATTTTGGTTATAAGGTTAAGGAGAATAAGGTAGTGTAGTGTATGTATGCAGAGGGATAGTGAATTGCAGGTTGGTGAAGGTTGATTGTTGAGGAGTTATTGTATTTGAATGGACAAGGGTGGAAGTTTTTCCTATAGGAATACCTATGGAAGTGTATTTAGTGCTAGTGGGTATGAGTGTTGTGTTTGGCTAAATGGTTGTGGTAGGTTGAAAGGTTTTTGTGGTTTGGAGGGTTGTTGTAGGTTGTGTACTTGTGTATGTAGGGATGGACATTGATATGGTAGAGGATGGGATTGGAATTCCACCTTGGCTTAGGGTAGACCCTAAAGCTTGAGTGGAAGTGGTAATGGTATGGACGGTGTTGGTAACATTAAGCACATTGGTTGTAGGAGGTGAAGTAATGGGAAATGAAGTATGCAAACTATGAGCCATGGAGGGTTGATTATCAACACTATTAGAAAGAGAGTTAGAGAACCTAGGATTCACAATGAGTGATAGATCATAGGATGACATGAGCCTCAAACTATGTCTTACAATAGTATTGCTAATAGGACACCAAGTTGTAAAGCTCATACAAGTTTTTCAAACCTAGTATGCAAACCCTAAATGGTAAAGAGGAAATGAAACAACCTAGAATGAAATGCAATTTTTTAGATTCTAAGCAATGTAATTTATTGATTACACAATGCAATAAACAAAAAATGAAATGTTTGAATGAAATTTTGAACTTTAACAATGCACATAAATGAAGCAATTTAAGCTAAATGCAATGAGATTGATGAAACAAAAAATCAAGAAATTGAAACAAGAAAGTAACATCACCAAACAAAAGCTTAAAACTAAGATTTTAATGTTTAGAAAATGTAGATTAGTAGCTAACAGGGAATCATTCACCAGTAAGGGCGAAATAGGTTTTGGTTAGGATTTTTGAGATGTTTTTGTTGATTTTAGAGTGATCCTTAATGCCTTTTCAGATGCCAAAAGATGCAAAATTGACTTGATCAATGACTCATTCGCCATTAGGGGAAAATAGGTCCTGGTTAGGTGTTTTTAAACTATTTTTGGATTATTTGAAAGATTTTAGTAATGTCTTTCAGTTCTAGGTCTTGTTGGATGCTATGGTTGTGTTGTTGATATGTGGTTGTCATTGATGTCAACACTATTAGCATTGATGCAATGAAGGCTGTATATGTCAAGGATTTTGAGAAAATTGTTGAAGGAGTTGCAGGTTGTCAAAGAAACAGTGAAGTTCATGTGGTTTCTTGCTCAGTATATTGTTGATTAGATGTTGTGGACTAAAGTGTTTATTGTTGAGTGTATCTAGTTTATCACCAAAAGTTTTAGAGATCTGCATGAAGATTTGATCGTGTTATGAAAAGTTTTGTTCTGATAGTTTTTATGTGGCTTTAGTTAGTGTTCCTGATTGAAGTTGATGTGATTCTAGTAAGTTTAGTCATTGTGGATGCTTCTTTGATGATTCGTGATGCTCGTGGATGTTTCTAGATCATGCTCTATCTTTGTTGCACGCTCGTGTTGATTAGTGTGCTTGTGATCGATGATTTTTCCTTTGCGTGTTTGAGTTTTTCATGTTCTTGACCAATATGGTGGTTGTAACGTGTTGTGGATCCTTGGAGATTAATTTTTGAATGTTTGGAATGCTCGAGGATATCATTTTAGGTCTTCATTATGTTTTGGCCGATGGTGTTTGATTCACATTGAATTTTTTTTTGTAAATTTGGGCTGACATTGTTTGCATGTTTTATATTTTCATATTTTATTTTGGCCGACGAAGTTGTTGATGTAATCCCATGTAGCAGATATATAGGAGTGATTGTTTGAGTGAAGTGAAGTGTGAAAGAGTGCCATAGAAAGTGAAAGTGTGTGAATAGTGTTCTAATCATTGGAATGTAGAGCAGAGTGTGAAGAAGATTGAGTGAAGTGTGAAGAAGTGTTTCTGTGCTTAACCTAAACTATAATCAGGCTTTTGTAGAAGCTAATTTCTTAGTTCAATACCCTGCGGATCTAATCTGAATATTTCTATAAGATAGTGTGGCTTCCTTGGGCAATGAGCCCTCTTGTATTTGAGTAGTGAGCTCTAGGCAGTGTGCCTGAATGCATGTGCATTCCCATTATTCATCTTTATACTTTTAATAGGGTATAATATGTTGGACTAACATCCACCATGGGTTTTCCCCTAACATGGTTTCCATGTAAAAAATCTTGGCGCTCTTTGTGTTTTTGATGTGTTGATTGTTTTGGTTTAATGCTCATTCATCAGATCTGAAGATAAGTAAAGTTTGATAAGTTCTAATATTTCCATGACAATTGATTCACCCCCTATCAATTGTCTGTCCTTTTTTTGCCAATAGGTCTGAGGCAGTGAGTTTCAGTTTCAGATTTTCTAGAAATGCAAAACCTAGGTTGAAATGAAATTTTGTTTTGATTTTCAAATGAAATTGTATGAGATCTAAAGGATATGCAAAATGACTGATTTTTTTTTGTATTTTTTAGATTTAGAGAGATGCAAGACAATGTAAATCTAAACCCTAGATGAGGTGCAAGATTTTAATGCAAAATAAGAAACCCTAAATGAGATATAATTCAATGCAAATGAATGTAAGATCTAACCTAGGATGCAATGAAATATTTCAAAATTAGAAAATTGTAATGTTCAATAGGTTGGGTTCACCAAAATGAAACATAGAAAAATAGGGTTTACCACCAAGATGGATTGATCAAGATGGTAAACCAACTAATTTTCACTATGAAACATTCAATTATGAAGGCCAAAATATGTAAATAAAAATAAAAAGCTAACCCTAACTATTATAGTGACTATGAGAGGAGTTTTTAGAGCTCAAAATGATGTGTACCTTGTTGTAAGAAGCCTATTTTTAGGGCCCAAAGGACTCATTCGCCTTTAGTGGTGAATGGGTCCTTGTTAAGGTTTCTAAAACTGAGATATGGGTTGTTTTACTTGATGTCTACACTATCATATCCTTGGTTGTCATCTCTTGAAAACCTGTAATCAATTCTATAGCTTCAATTCCCCATTCTTGCACTTTGAATAACAACTTTTGCAACTTGACAACTTTTGCAATTTTGCTCTAAACTTGCTCTCCACTTGATCTTCAACCTATAAATTTGCAAACACACATTCAAGGGAAGAATTTTATTTTTATTTTTAGTGATTAGGGGTTTTCCTTGGTGAAGCCTCTTGTAGGTAATTAAACCAAATGATGAAATAAAGAAATTGAAGCATGAAACATGAAATAATGCAATTGATGATACATTGAAAGATGTCTTGTAATGAAAATTTGCAAACTAGCATTTAGTGGCCATGAAGAATGTAGATCTTGATCTCAAGTAGATGTGAAACAATGTTTGCAAGAGGGATTTTCAATGGTACATTGACAATCTTAGCTCAACAACATGCATGAATGCATAAAACACTTGACATGATGAAATGATCTTGAATTTCTGCAATAAACTTCACTAATCTACCTTGAAATTCTTGATAAATTCTCTTGAAATACTCTTGTAGACTCCAATTTGATATAAGGATGCTCTCTTAAAGTTGCTAGGTGAAACAATGTGAATCAACCCCTTATACTAATTTAGGAGATTAACCCAAAATTCAAATAATTAAGGCGGACATTAGATCTGGAAATAAAAATTATTAAAATACCACCAAAATGAAATTCAAAAAAAGGGTCCTCATTAAGGGAGGACCCATTCGCCACCTAGGGTGAATGGGTCCTGGCACTGTTTTCCAAGACCTTGCCTTTGGAGAATGAAAGAACACTAAAAACCCATGTAGAATATGCTGATAAAGGGGGGACCTATAGAGGGAGGACCCATTCACCACCTAGGGAGAATGGATCCTAGCACCAATTTCTAGGACCTTTAATTTTTCCAATTAAATGTTTTATTATTTAAATTATGGGTTTCAGGATAGATCTTTGGGAGGTGTCATAAATAAGGCTTGAATTTGAATTAAAGGGGCCAATTAACCACAATTAATTAATTCCACCCTAGATAAATGTGAAAGTGTGTTACAACACTTTACTAGACTATAAATAGGGTACAAGTTAAGTAAATTTCATTAAAAAGGTCCCATTAGGCTTCATTAATTATATAAACCCCAGAAAAGTGTGAAAGTGTGTAACAACACTTTACAACACCTTAGAGAAGATGCAAATTAGGTGTATTTAGCTTGTAAATAAGCCTAGATTAGTGTGAATGTGTACAAAACATTACAAAACTAACCTAAGGTTTAGTTAAGTTAATTATATGTCAATTATTCCCAAATTAGGTGTGAAAAATAACTTCTTTTGAAACTACAACAAATAGCTATAAATATCGTTTATGCACACAACAGGATGTAGGGTTTGCACAAAATTACTTTGAATCTCCTTCAAAACTCTTTCAATTCACTCCGCTTTCTCCAAATGCACAAATTTGATTGAAATCGACTTATATAATCTCTTTGTCTTTTCGATTTGCGCTAATTTTGCATTAATTGATTCAATTTTTTTAAAAAGTTGGTAAACCCTTCATTGATACACTGTAAACCCTAAAAATCTCTACATTTCTTTAGATTTTCATATTTTCTAACAATTTCTTTTCCAAAATTTTGAACATATGATTTTGCACCACATATCTTCACATCACTCCTTGACACCTCATATTTCTAGGGGTGTTAGATTTTTTTGTTATTGCATCCCTTAAGTCCATTCCTAGGTTTAATTTTTAAGGGAATTATCTACACTAGAGAGAGGTACATATATATTTGATTCATTTTTATTCTCAGGTTCCTCTTTCTTTCTCCAAACCTTCTCCATTTCTTTTTTTACTTTAATAGGATCAATTTTCTTCACAAGTTCATTCCTCTTTGCTGGATTAGTATGTCTTCCATTCTTACTTCTGCAAAATCTTGAAATGTGTCCAGGGTTGTTGCAGCTATAGCATACAACACTTTTTGACCAAACTAACCTCTATTCAATCTTGATTTTCATTGGTTGGCTTTGTGTCCAAATACATTGCACATGTATAATAGTAAGCATTAAAAGATTAAACCATTCTACCATCACTATATCTATTCATCATCTGATTTGTACATTCAATAGCTCTATGTCCAAATTTCTTGCATGCAAATTATTTTTCAGAGAAGGATCTAGCATTCTAGTTCATTTTACTTCTACATTCTATTTCCTTATATCCAAATTTATTGCATGAAAAATAAATTCCATTAAAATATGGGTACCTTTGAGCATTTGGTTGTCTAATAGGGGTCTTCTAGCATTGCTTCTTTGATTCTTGATTTGTTTTCCATTGCCTTGAGTCTTCTTTTGATTATCAATCTTGTTGGAAGTCAGATTTACCTTTGAGCTTTCTCCTTCTTCAAGTCCCACACCACCTTTTTCTTTAGATTGTTTCTACCCTGCAATTAGTTGATCAAGCATTGTAAAAATTGTTTTGAATTTTTCCTCATGAACTCTTGCTTTTTACAAATCCGATCTCAGAGTTACCACTTGTTCAATTCTTGTGCATTCATCAGTCTTGCTTTGTACCATTTCATTCAGATAATCATCAATTATTTTCTTTTCTTCCACTTGTATTTTTAGTCTAGTGATGTCTTCATTTGCTTGCTTCAACTTTTCATTGACTTCTCTATGTATTTCTCTAAACTTCTTGATTTGTTCTTGTTACCTAATTTTCACCCTTAGGCTCAATCAGGAAAGGCATCTATGTTGCAGGTGTTCATAAGGGCCAAATGAGATATTTCCATTGAGGGTTAGTTCATGCATCTAGTGACATTTCACAAGGAGCTCAGTTGGGAAGCCTGCTTTGTTTGAAATTATGCCTTAATGATCATAGGCTCATCCTCCATTAGAGCCAGGTCGGTATGACATCTTCACTGTGTGGCCGACTAGCTACTTTGATACTTTCTGTTTTGAACAGGTCGCTGTGACCTAGTTTCTGTCTTGCCGAACGAAGCTGCAGAGCCTATCGTTGTGACAGGAAGAGTTCGGTATGACCTCTTATCGTGTGGATTTCTCTGGCCGATAGGCCATTCAATCATGAATCAGGAAGACTCATGGAAACCATGGGCTTCGGGGTAACCTATAGCGCTCGGTAAAAAGTCCCAGTGATGTGAGAGTGTCACAACCACTACATTCGTTCGGGGTAACAAAGAGTCTCAGAGAGAAGTATTAGCGAGTCAGGATGTCTTGTCGATGGTGTTGATGTCTTTGGTATAACTCTCGGTGATAGATGGATACTTCGAGGTAAGTCTTTGAGCTCGCTAGGAGGTCTCGACGACCCAGGAATGTATTGGCAACAACAAAGAGCTCAGGAAAAATGAGGAGTTCAGCGTGAGTCCTGGCGATAAGCAAGTGGTCTGGCCAAAGGAGTGGGTCATACCGAAGTGAAAGGATCGACGTAGGATGGTCATCTCAGGCAAATATCTAGCCGATGGGCCTTTTCTCAGTGACTACAATGAGGTTTGCCAGGAGTCTCCCTGATCAAGTGTCTCGCCTAAAGGGGGTTTTAGCCATTGGCATAAGATGGGCCTTCGACATATGGTCTCGGCAAAAACAAGGGGTCACGCTGACAGTATTTGAAAAGCAGAGGCCTTGGCAAAAGATGTTGGTTTCGGCAAAGGATGGTGGGATCGCCGTGAAGTCTCAGTGATGCAAAAGGTCTTGCTGTTGTAGAATGAGCCCGAGGAGGAAAAGAGAGATCGACAAGATGTACCTTGATGACAAGATGTCTTCCCGATAAGAGGGAGCTCACCGAAGTATTTTGGTTTCAACAAGAGGTCACGCCAACATTGGGGGGTCTCGCCAAAACGAAATGAAGCTTGGTGGAAGGTCTCACCGACACACTAATGTCTCATCGAAAGCAAGCTAAGCTTGCCAAGAGTTGGAGACTTCGCCCAGAGGTCTCACCGACTAGCAGAAGGTCTCCCTGACATAAATGACATCAGTGGAGCTCCCAGCCATTGCAGTAATGTCTTGTCGACATGACGTAGTCTCAGCGAAAGGAGGAACATCAGCAAGACAATGAGCCTTGCTATGAAGTCTTCCCGACTTGATAATGTCTCGCCGAAAGAAATTTGGAGCCCGGTAGAGTGGAATGTATTCAGGGTGATATCAATAAGCTCTTGCCAAAATGATGAGGGGGTCTCGGGGTAACTTTTTTCCTTCGGTAAAATGTCTCACCGACAATCGGTTGTCTTGGTGACCACAGAGGCAACATCGATATGAATTTTGAAGCTCAATAAAGACTCTCATCAATGTTTCCACATCTTGTCAATAGCTATAGAGGGACATAATCACATCGGTGAGACACTTCCAATGTCTTGCTAAGATGAGATTCTGACTGAATGAGCTTTTGACCATAGGGGAGTCTACATGTAGTGTGCCCAACCAATCAAGGAGAGCTATGGGTGAATCATTGGTAGCTTGACTAGTGCCAAGAGAATCAACAGAATGTGAATCAATGTGTATCTGTTATGGACTCAGGAGAATTCAAGGTGCTCAACAGGGGGATTCAGTAGGTGGACACAAGGACCAGAAGTAAATGCACCTGGTAGCTTCAAAAGATGTAAGGGGTTTCTCTAGGTAGTAGCTTTTCACCTACACACACAGCAAGGACCCATAGGGGTGCAACATTTAATTCAATCAAAAGATCTTAGGATAGATTTTTCTGAGACTGATATTTTGTAATCCCTAAGGGGCCGACACAGTCTAATATATAAGGCATTTTTTTCCTTTTTGTATAGAGTTCAGATTGTACATAAAAAAAAGTTAGTGATTTTTATCAGTCCTTTCTCGACTAAATGTATGTTTTGTAACTCAACTGGAATGTGGAATATAACACAGAGTTTACCTGGGAAGCTACTATTGATGTTTGTATTACTCTCTTTTCTATATTTTAGACTATGCAAGTTCTTAGCTGTGTTTTTTTTAAAATCTATATTCATACCACAAAGCTGTGAAGTTTGTTTCTTCGTTCTTGAGATATGTATGTTGATCAAACCTATCAAGAGTGATGCATAAGTCTAATGAGGTTATGTCGAGTAAGTAAAACATTTGCAGTCTAGTTTCCTCAGTGTGTTTGCATCTTGTTTTTTCATTTCCTGATTTCTTATCAACTCGGTGTATCACCATAGGAATAGTTTAGTGTAGTTTCATTTTGTATGCACTTCTTCTCCCTTTACCTCACAAATATCATTAATCTAGGTGGTACCCAAAGGAAGCCGGCCTTCTCCGGAGGTTCATTTCAACTTTAGGTGACCCACTGCCTTGAAATGATCCCATGTTTCACCAGAAAGCTTAGTTCTCATAACTTCACATAGGGTGCATTTCTAGGTGACAACAGTTCTCTCAAATTTTTGACACATTAATTTGCTTCCTCTAGGATTTCCTTCAAACTTTTGTTCTCACCTTCAACCTTGTCAAGATCTTCAAGGGAAGCTTTAAGTTCTTCTTTGTCAATCATCCAGTCCTCTTCTATGTATTTAATTACAAAAATTTCTTCTAGAGGAATGAGATACTTTCTATCAGCCTTGTGTTCAACCTCCAAGATCTTCCTCAAGCTATTAGGCTTCTTAAAAGGAACCAAGCTCTGATACCAATTGTTCAACACCCAAAATACCGAGGGGGGGTGAATAAGTATTCCATTAAACCATTTAATCATATCCATACAATTATCAAAACATATCTAACTACTAAAAGGAATGAAAACATGAAACAATCACAAGATCACATGACACATGAACACCCAGATTTTTACATGGAAAAACCGCGATGAGGATTAGCTCACAATATATTATAACTAGTTATAAGATATTACAAAGGGTCACTACCATGACACACTATCAAATATGGCTCATATCCAAAGATAGATACAAAATAGAAATGGCTACATAACAAAGATGAGAACTGATACAAAGTGCACCTTCTTTGTGCTGGATTCAGTTCCTTTGAAGCTCTGAATAAAAAATACTGCCCTACTTTACAGTTTCTCAATATTCACAATATATATGCTAATATTCGGATCACACACATAGAAATTCACATGTTCATACTACTTCACATCTCATCTCTACCCTCCAATCTAAAAAATGTCTTATATATTTACCCAATACATCCACATACATCAATTAGATCAGCCTAATTAGATGTAGCCCTATATTAATTCAAAATTGTCTTGTTGGCTCCACACTTGAATCAAAAACATCTTCACACTTAAACTAAATGTGCAACACTTAATTTAGGTCAACATGGACCTAAAATAGATCACATTAACATCTGTAGTACATATTTAATCTCCAAAACATATATCAAACATTAGGTTAGCAAGAATTAGACCTAATCACAAAATAAACCAACTAATCAACCACCAACAATCCATCTAATAATATAATCACACACCATTTGGAATATATAGTGTGTTGACACCTATAAATAGTCTCCCAAAATTGTAAATTTTAATTCCAATCACCAAAAGAACTAGATTACACTTACCCATTTACACTATATAAAGTCAAAACTAAATGTCAAACTACTGTTACTTATAACATTCAAATTATAGAACCAAACTAGCTGAAATCTTGATCATAGATGCACATAATAGTCAAGAATAACATATTATAACCTCATAAGTAGATCTTAGTGCAAGAGAAATTTTGAACCAAAACACCAAATTAAGATATCTCCATTCTGTTCACTGGAGTGAAGTAGATATCAATAGTCAATGTTGGCATCAATGATAACACATTAAAATGGTTCCTTCTTCATTCTTTCAACACTAGAAACCTATCAATCTTGAGCATAGTATTTTTCTTTGTTAAGATATAATTCATCTAGATTTCTCAAGTCTTCCTGACTTTAGAACACCCATGTTATGTTCATGTAATGTCTTGGACCTTGATAACTGCCTCTTATTCAATGTTCTTATTTACTAGGTTGATAAATGACCTGATTGGTTATATACTTTACTGACCTTGAATACCAAAGTTACATTCTTGTAACTTCTTGAGACTTGGCAACTACCACTTATTCAAGTCCTTTATATTAACCACAAGAGTATCTAATCTCCCATTCTATGCACAAATATTTATACTAATGACCCATTATCTTTGAATAGACTCTCTCATGGTCACAACTAAAAGTATTGACAAAATGATCAACATATATAAATAACAACTATTAATCTTAAACTAAAGATTCCTTCTTCATATAATAGTCTTGTATGTCTAGTGTTTAGTTTTACTGTAGAATCCTTTCTCAAGATGTGAAGACTCAATAAGTATTTAAAACTCATCTAGGTTGTAAGTAATTTTTGACTCAAACACCCAAGTTACATTCATGTAACTACTTGCGTCTTAGATACAAACACTTGTTCGAATCTTTATCGTAACCCTTGAGAGAAACTACTCTTGATATATAATCTTTAATCAAATCTTGACCTATTTGGTCATAATATGGTATACTAATTACATATACCAATTCCCCATAGTGATGGTTACTTTTCCATGAAGAATATAACTTTCTTTAGGCTTTAGACTATCTTGGTAAATAATGTTGTCTTATTTACTAAGGATAAATTCAATTGTAGACCAACTGGTTCTAGTATCATAATACTTATATTCATAAGAGCATACACACTAAGGTGGTCAAAATAACTGGATTGATATAACATCATAGACATTGGATTCCCTTGTTATGTTTCAATATCATCTAGGGTCTAGGGCTACTACCTATCATAACCCATAAGGGTTACCATTCACCTACTTTTAGGATTTTAGACAAATATTGATGACACTATGCCACCATCTTGACATACGCATGGTCATTCAAATAATATTGATATTATGTCATACAAATATGGAAATATATTATTTGAGCTACATAGAGGATTACTTCCTCTTAAGTTTTTAAACTCCCATTAACAGGTCATAAGAGTGGATTCTCAATTCATCATAAGAGATGATGTGGTTTATGATATGCAATAATATCAAGATTATGAGCAACTGATTCATGTGCACAATCCCCAAATTCTCATACTCAAGCAGTAAAACATACTTTTATTTTTATTGAACTAGATTTTTAGAAAAATAAAAAGTAAAATTTTTATTTCACTAGCAATTGAACCATATTTCTAGTTATGATCTCATATACAATAAAATACATATAAAATATGTAAAATTATCTTTTCATTCATATTTTTAGAAATATCTTGATACAAAATAGATCATTATTCAGTCTTCTATTTTTAAACTACATAAGCTCATTATCTTATTCATTCATATGAATTTATTTCCTTTTTCATACTAAACATTCTTATTTCAAGCTTGATGACAAGAAAATATCAAGTTTTAGAAAGATAATAGAAAATTCCTATAGTTTCAACTATCGAATGTAACAAGCTGCCTCTTGAGACCTCTAGCTTTCTAATGCTCTATCTTCCACTTTGGGTATAGTTATTCAATTTCTTAGAAAAGATTATCCAACCCCTTTTATGCTACTATTATTATCTTAAAAATTGATATTAAAACTCTAAAACCTTTAAGAACAATAATGCAAACATTGTGCTTCTTTACTATGCTTGGCAACCAATCAAAACAATATGCAAAATTCTGATTTTTATAGACAAAAAGACTCCACCTTAATGCTTCCCACTACTACCAAATATGGCACCTCTTTTATGCAAGATCAAAACCAATTGACCAATTTTCTATTGATAACTGCATCCTTTAAAAGCCACGATGCATTCATAATTGAGAATCATTAAAAATACAATTTAAGAGTCTTAAAAACCCTACTCTCCAAGCTTGTAAAAGGCTGGAAAAACAATTAAAACCCACTCTTCTAAAACCTGCTTAAGCTCCTACATTGAAATTGTGCCTTCCATCAACTCAAAAGAGTACTTA
The DNA here is from genome assembly GCA_007258455.2 of Sequoia sempervirens. Classification (NCBI taxonomy): domain Eukaryota; kingdom Viridiplantae; phylum Streptophyta; class Pinopsida; order Cupressales; family Cupressaceae; genus Sequoia; species Sequoia sempervirens. Next base: position 147,360 of record VDFB02025391.1, read on the forward strand.
TATTTGCAAATACTTGCCACTAAGTGGCTAGAAAATCTCACATATTGGTTGATGAAGTTTCCTCCAAAATAGGCACTTTAAACCTCTTTTTAACCACCTTTAGATTTGCTAGCAAGAACATTCAACATGCTTACTTAGTTGCCCATTTTAATGGGTCGACCCAAGACTATTTCATTGCTATTTTAAATACTTTATAACTGCAACGCATGCACCACTATGTGGCTATCTTTATTCATTATTATTTGCTGATTAATCCTCTTGTTATTTGGCATGTGAGACATGCACACTTTTACTATTAAAGTGATTTTTAAGGTCCACAAATTGCAGTTGTTACCATTAAGGCTCAAACCTCATACATAGCCCACAATGGTAGACTTTTCCACACCTTTTTCAAATAAGGCCTTATAGAAAGGTTTATAATATGGCTTTTTCAATCCTTAAGAATAAGTCAAATATCATTAATTCTTACTTCATTTTCTTTGAAATATTTAAAGATTGATAAATACTTATTATTTTAATTATATATATATATTCTCATATGTACATAAATATCTATATATATGTATTCATATGTATGAGTATATATA